>PVIY010054641.1:0-14129 GCA_004026745.1 Myrmecophaga tridactyla
AAAAAAAAAAAAAGAAGAAGAATGAAAGAGGACCCATACCTTATGTACCATGCAAAAATTAACTCAAAACGGATCAAACACATAAATATAAGAACTAGCACCATAAAGCTTCTGGAAGAAAATGTAGGGAAACATCTTCAAGACGTAGAAATAGAAGGTAGCTTCCTAACCTTTACACCCAAAGCACAAGCAGCAAAAGAAAAAATAGATAAATGGGAACTCCTCAACATTAAATGCTTCTGTACCTCAAAAGACTTTGTCAAAAAAGGTGAAGAAATGTTAAAATAAATTTAGTTTGAAATGCTAGTTATAAATGAAAGCAAGGGGTAAGGGGTATGGGTATGTATAATCTTTTTTTCTCTATTATCGTTTTATTTCTTTTTCTGATGTCTTTTTATTTTTTTTTCTAAATTGATGCAAATGTTCTAAGAAATGATGAATATGCAACTATGTGATAATATTAAGAATTACTGATTGTATATGTAGAATGGAATGATATCTTAATGTTCTTTTGTTACGTTTTTTAATTAATAAAAAAGTTTATAAAAAAAAAAAAAACTAATGCTCTTCAAAGGAGCCTAACTTCTAAAAATGAAATACTTTCCACATATCAAATGAAATACTTTCCTTACACAATTTTACACCCAGCATGTCAATTGTAGTGTCTCTAATTTCATGTTTTCTCTTCATCCCCCTCTCTCTAACAAACATCTAACAACTTATACTCCTGCAATAATTTTCATTTCTGGTTAGTTCTTCAAGTCTTTTTAAGATATAAGCATAGAAAGAGAAGACTAACTCGGACTTTAATAACAGTTAATTTACTTACGTTGAATTTTCTGATAGAATGTTCATATGTACATGGGGAAAAAGACTTTATATAGACCAGAGGAAGATACATGTTTCTATTCTGCTTGGAGGTATCTTGGGTTTCCAGCAGCTGGTAGCATTTGAGTTAACTCTGTAACGATAGATAAAACAGTAGTATGCTAAAGGATTGCTGATTTCAGTAATAGAATAAACAAAACCATAGAAGGGAAGTGAAGGGTATATTGTTGGCCTGGTCCATTGTCCAGTGGGATTCATGTATCAGTGTGTGGAGGGTTTGGTAAGGTAGACTAATTCAAGATGGTAGAAAGTCATGTTGAGCTTTATTTTGTCAGCAAACAGGAAGTACTAAAGGCTTCAAATAAAACTATCTCTGATCTAACTCATTTTATTTGCTCAAACTTGCTTTATTCAACTAATCGATACTTTGCTGAGATGACATAATCCATCCCATCTCATTTTGTGTGTGCTGCCTGAGTTGGAATGCAACTTTACAGCCATAAATAAGTCACATATGTCGCTCTTAAACCACAGGACTATCTTAAGTAGATCTGAAAGAAGAGGTGAAAGGGAGCCAGGCTTAGGTATAAACAACTCTTGGCTAAGTGGCTGGCAGCCAAAGTAGGTCTGCAGGAATAGAGAAAGGAGTTGCTTTCCAGAACACCCATTCTGGAACATTCCCATAACAGTTCTCACTACTTTCCTTTCTCTACCTCCTCCTCTCTCTGATTTTCTCCCTAGAAGGAAAAGGAAGAGAGAAGATCTTTGTTTATCCAAAAATGAACTAGACTTTTCTCTCCACTTCTGCACATACAGAGGTTTCATAAGGCATAGCAGCCAACTCAGCTGCACTAAGCTTGATGAACTGCTATGCTGCTTAGCACACAGTAGGAGTCTACCACTGAAAGCTCATGCCACATAGTAAGGATTGGCCATGGGAAGTATGAAGCAAGATAACATATCATATATGTAACAACGTGGCATCCTGTGGCATAGAGCCAGAATGGCTGCCAGAATTTCTGGTGCAACTAGCATGAATATTTCCTGTCTACTAAATCCCTTCTACCAATGCCTGATGATTTGATCAGACCACCCATTAGCTCTTACTTGAAATACTGGAACAATTTGATAGTTAACTTTATCGAGAACATTCAATGGGTAAGGCATTTTTTTCCACATTTAACTTTTTATTTTGAATTTATTTCAAAATTACAGAAACATTGGAAGAAGTATGCTGAACTCCTGTGCATCCTTTCCCCAATTCAATAGCTTTCTACATCATTTTGCAACACTTGCATTAGCACTCTCTCTTTCTCTTTCTCTCTCCTTCTTCCTTTATATATTTGTTTTCCTAAACAATTCAAATTGGTTGTGTATATCAGGTTACTTTACTCATTTACATTCCAGTGTGTAATTTCTTAAATAACTATAGTACAGTTATCATTTGAGAAAATTCAACACTGACCTAATAGCTTTATCTCATCGACCATCCATATTCCGATTTCATCCATTTCTCCAATAATGTCCCCCATAGGAATTTTTTCCAGTACAGACCTCAGTCCAGGACCACTGATCACCTTTAGTTGTCATGTCTCATTTAATGTTAAATGGAGTCTCAGCCTTTGTTCTGAAGAATATAGGCCAGTTATTTTATAGAATGTTCCTCCATACGAGTTTGTGTGCTGCGTCACCATGATTGCACTCAGGTAGTGTGTGCATTTGAGCGAGGAAAGCACAGCAGTCAGGATGGAGCCTTCTAATGGCATCCGCTGGAGGCACATTATCTTTATTGGTGACATTCATTTTGATCACTTGGTGAAGATGTTTTCTGTTTTTTCCACTTTATAGTTACTATTTCTCCTTTGGTAATTAATAAGTAATTTATAGTAAGATATTTTGAAATCATGTAAATATCCTGCTCTTCATTAACTTCCTCCCACCGGATTTAGCCATACTTTAATGATTTTTGCCTGAATCTATCTTTTCTATTATGGTTGCAAACGGTTATTTTTCCTTCCTTCTATATATATATATTAGTTGGCATACTACTGTTAAAGAAGAGCTTTATCTTCTTCTTTATCCACTTATTATCATTATAGACTCATGGATTCTTATTTTGTTCAATAGATTATAACCCATTAATGTCCTTATTTATTTTGATGGCCAAATTATGCTAGATTTGGTAAGTGGAAGCTCTTGCAAACTCTTTTCTTTTTTTTTTTTTTTTTTTACATAGGCAGACACCAGGAATCAAACCCGGGTCCTCTGGCATGGCAGGCAAGCATTCTTGCCTGCTGAGCCACTGTGGCCCAGCTCTTGCAAACTCTTGTACCCATCATTTTTTTTTAATAGTAGAAAGCAAGGTATTTTTATTCCTTTGAATGACATAATTTACTGGGATCAATGTTGTAGCAAATCACTTATTTTTTTAAACTTTTTTATTGTATAGTATAATATATATACAAAGCAAAGAAATAAAATGCAATAGTTTTCAAAGCACTCTTCAAAAAGTGATTATAGGATATATCCCAGAGTTTGTCATGGGCTACCATATGATCGGCTCATATTTTTCTTTCTAGCTGCTCCAGAATATAGGAGGCTAGAGGGCTTACTTTTTTATCATCACAATTAACTTTTTTCCTTCTTTTTTGTAAACAATAACATATATACAAAAAAGCTATCAATTTCCAAGCATAGCACCACAATTAGTTGTAGAACATATTTCAGACTTTGACATGGGTTACAATGTCACAATTTTAGGTTTGTACTTCTAGCTTCTCTAAAATACTGGAGACTAAAAGAGATGTCAGTTTGATTCAGCATTCACATTCATTTGTTAAGTCCTATCTTCTATGTATAATTCCACCATCACCTTTGATCTTCCCATACCTCTCATTGGGGTTGTTTGGGCTATGGCAATTCTAAATTTTTGATATTGGAAGGGTCTGTCATTAATATGAGGTAGGTAGATGGAACTATCTGATGTTCTAGGGAGGCTGGGCTAGGTTTCAGGACTTATCTGGACAAGGGACACATCTGGAGGTTGTAGGTTTCTGGCAAGTTACTCTAGTGCCTGGAACCCTGGTGAAATCTTATAAATTGCCCTAAGTGTCCTTTATGATTGGCTGGAATGGTCCTGGTTGGGGTTTGGCAGGTTATGATAGGTAGCAGTGTCTACTGAGGCTTGCATAAGAGCAACCTCCAGAGTAGCCTCTCGACTCTATTTGAACTCTTTCTGCCACTGATACTTTATTAGTTATGTTTCTTTTCCCCCATTTGGTCAGGATGCAATTGTTGATCCCATGGTACGAGGTCTGGATTCATCCCTGGGAGTCCTCTCCATGTCGCCAGGGAGACATTCACCCTTGGATGTCATGCCCCACTTAGGGAGGAGGGCAATGATTTCACTTGCAAAGTTGAGCTTAGAGAGACTGAGGCCACATCTGAGCAACAACAGAGGTCCTCCAGAAGTAATACTTAGGCATGCCTATAGGTAATCTAAGCTTCTATGCTACCTACATAAGCTTCACAAGAGCAAGCCTCGGGATCGAGGGAATGGCCTATTGATTTGGGTGTCCGTCATTTTTTCTGTGAGCATTTTCTTACCTTCTAGCACCACAGAATGTTCCAATCTTAAATTATATCCCTCCTTCCAGTCATGGAATCTGACTGGCATCATTTTAAGTACTTTATAAAAAAAATAATTTTACTCTTCCCAGCAAACCTACAAGATAGGTACTATTATCATTCCAACTATGTAGAAGAAGGAACTAAGATACAGAGAGGTTAAATAAATACCCCAAAGTCATAGAGCTATTGAATGTGGAAGCCACTAATTTCGCTGCCTCTTGTCTTGCCTCTCCAATCTACTCTCCACAATGTTAACAGATTGACATATCTCAGATGCAAATAATACCTCATTCTTCATCTGCTTAAAACTTTCCAGAGCTCCTTATCGCCCTATGTTAATAAGGTCTATGAGGCCTTCTCTGATCTGACCTCCACTTGGCATTTCATGCTTTTATCATACTGAATTCCTCACTAGTATCCTCCCCAGACATCATATAATATATTATATCTGACAAAAATTCTTCTTAACCAATATTTCATGACCCAACTTAGGTATCTTCCCCTTTCTTAAACAACAAATCCTTCTCCATCATACAATAATGCCTTGACACCTAGTATTCACACACTAAATATTGCTTGAAGTGAACTGAATTAAAATGACAAAGAACTATCTCCATTTTCTCCTTTCCCATTTGTTTTAATGAACTGGCCCAAAGCTCATAAATGGAGTTCATAGCATGAAGCCGGGAAAGAAGAAAGGAGGGGGCTGTCATCACTTTCAGGGAAAGCACAAAAATGACGCTTTTGATATCTACTCCCATAGTCATTTTGGGTCTAGTTATCACCCTGGAAACTTCCACCACTTCATTTGAAATTCTGATATAATCATCTCATTACACCGCACCCCCTACATTTTCCCAGTTCTCAAAATTTCTCACTTCCTTTCTCCAAGTAAATGTCCAACCCTTGTGTCACTATCTGTCACACAACCTATGTTGTGTCTTTATTGCCTTCTTTATCCTTAGACCTAATGGTTCATTAATTCAAACACTCCCCAACATGGATTCTTACCTCCCTAAATGCACTTTCCCCACAAACTCTCACACTCGAAAGAATCCAAGTCTCTTGCTCCCTTGCTGAAATTGCTGAGCACTTCTGAACAAAATTACACAATGATATGGATGGTTGGCTCCACAAATCTCCCTTGGCAAGGTTCAGCCGTGTTTTAACTTGATCCTGATCAGCTTCATCTCCCTTTTCCCTCAACATGATTCTAAGCTTTCACTCCTCTCTTTATATCCATTCCCCACATCCTCCTTTCTCAGAGCACCTCCTACAAATGACAGAAAATCCAGGCTATCAAGTAGAACCCACAATCTCTTCTGGGCTCCTCACCTCTATTTAATCCATATGTATATCTGCTTCTACTTTCTTTCTTCTTTTCTCAATGAAGAGATGATTTTTAACTTTTACAAAACTAATCATTTTACTTTTGATTAAACTAATCTCTACAGCATATAAATAAGCTCAGATGTCTCTTATCTCAAAAAGTAAAGCATCCCCTTGATCTTACATTTCCCTTTATCTACTGCCGTATTGTTTTATTTTCTGTGAATAAGATTCTTGCAATTAGCTTATGTGCATTGCCTCCACTTGCTCACTTCCCTTTTGCTCTTCAGTCCACTTCAGCCTGTCATCTGCCCACACCACTCCACTGTAACGGCCATCTCTGAGGTCACCAATGATCTTTTTGTTGCTGAATCCAAGGGACACTTTACAGGTATTATCTTATTTGACTGCTTCCTCCCTCTCTTTCATCCTTTTTCCCTTCAAAAGATATTTATTAGACATCGAGGTTACTGTGGTGACCTTATCCTCATGGAACGCATAGTCTAGCAGGGGAAGCAGACATTAAGCAAAAAATTACATGATTAATTATTAATTAAAGTGTGATAATGTACAAATGAAATGTAAATATAATTATGAAAAGAGAAGCTACCCTAATCTTGGAGAAATGGCCAAGAAAAAGTTCCTGTGGAAGTGGCATTAAACCTGAGATCTGAAGAATGAATTAGCCAAGTTAGAAGTGAAGTGTGGTGGAAGAGAGAAGAGTCTTTCAGAGTGAGGAAACAGACTTGTATAAAAGCCCTAAAGTGGGAAGGAGGTTAGACCATTTGTGCAACATAAGGAAAGGAAATGTGACTGGAGCAAAGAAAATGAGGGATTAAAGATGGGATAGAGATGGAATGACAGTTATGAGATCAAGCAAGGCTTCCATTCCTGTTAAGGAGTTTGACCTTTATCCTAAAAATGGTGGATTCCAGTTGAATGATTTAAAATAGGAATATGACAGAATCAGATTTGATTCCAGAGCATCCACCCATCAAGTCCAAGGGGTGATAGCAATGGAAACAGAGGAAAGTATGTGGATTAACGATGCATTTAGGGAGTATAAACATGAGGACTTGGGAAATGATTCTATGTGGGGGATATCAGGGATTGAGAAATGGAAGTCTCAGGAATAAAATCCAAATTTCTAGCACAAGCAACTGGGTAGATGGTAACATCATTTACCAAGATGTGAATTCAGGAGAAGCTGTTTCACTGTTTCACTGTGGGTAAATCTCATGAGTTTGAGGTGCCTCCAGATCAGTAGAGATGTCCAGTGGCTAGGGTGTTTTGGTCTAAAGTTCAAAAGCAAGTCTGAGCTAAAGATATAAATTGGGAAACATAAGCAGATGGATGGTAACTAAAACTGAAGGAGAGATGAAATTGATTAGGGAGAGATGGAAGAGTGAAGAAAAGCCTCATCTCTACAGATTTATGCAAACAGATTGCTGAACTACCAGGAGTTCCCTAAAAACCTGTTATTTTCTCCCTTTTGTTTCTTTGCATACACGATTCCTTTTTTGGATTGTCTTTCTCCTCACATCTTTACTAATTCCTCTTTCTTCTTCAAGATTCCCTTGGGTGCCACCATATCTACAAAGCTTTCCCTGATCTTTCCATTGGTTATGTGTTTACTTCACATTGAATACACGTTGCATCTGTCTGGTGCCAACATTTACCTCTAGCGTAGCATTTATGCTTCAGTGTAATGTTTGCCCCTCCACTAGACTGAGTTTCTTGAGGACATCACTCTACTTATTTCTCTTTAGGCCCCAGGGCCTAACCTGTGATTTCTGCTAGGAAAAGTTTCCTATGAGAATCATGCAATAATCAACTATTAGAGCCAGAACAGACTTTGGATATTTTGTACTCCAATTATTTTACAGGTGAGGAAACTGAGACTCAGTCACATAAGCCAATCAGTGGCAGAAATACAATTAGAATCCAGTTTTTCTGGCTTCCAGCCCAGTGGTCTTCCCACAACCTAATAAACCATTTACTAAATAACTTGCGTATAAATATGTGCTCCATGTAGGCCTTTAAAAAGAAGGAGCAACAAAGGATAACTATACAGGAACAAAAATATAACCAATGAAGTGACTTAAAGGATACAGAATAAGTGGGGAATCTATACTAACAGAAGTTGTTGTGTTTCTACATGATTATTAAAAGTTGTTTAAATTTCATGAATTGTTCACATGTGGCCTTGTCTAAGGTGGAAAGGAGGGCTGGGTATCAACTAGTCTATTAACAATTGGCTATACTAATCACAATAATAATATTAACTAATATTTATTAAATGCTCACCATAAACCAAGCCCTGAGAAAAAATTCCTTGTGTATTAACTTACTTGCTCATCATGTAAAAACCCTATGAGTTTAGAAATATTAGTTTGCCTAGAATCACATAACTAATTAGTGGCTGCACCAGCATTTAGGTCCAGGCAGTCTGACTCTGAAGCTGTATTTGAAACCACTGTGCTCCCTTGCCTTTGATAGTGATATCCTTATACCTTCTCCACCTAGCTCTGACTGATATAGTCATCTCTTTACTAATCTCTTTGAAAAATAAAAAGAAATAGTTACTTCTCAAAGTCATCTCTAATGTATAGAAAACAAATGAAATGAACTTTCTTTCTCAATCACCTATTTGGGTGAAAGAAAAATATTTAAACTGGAAGAAGAGAAATATTTATTCATTCATGAACTAGGCTCTACTAAATTTTATTTTTTTTTAAAAAGAATATATATCGTGCCATATCTTCTATTTGTCCATTCTTCTGGGTATTTTTGGTGTTGGCATATCTCAGACTATAAATTCGAGATGGCAATGATCAAGTTAAGGTTTTGTGCAGTGTCTGGACAATGGTATGTCTGTTGCATAAAACATAATAAACACTATTTGTAATTATAATAAGATGAGTTCTGGAAGAGGTAAACATGGGTATAAAATTTATCTTCCCTATGGTTATTATTCCACTTATATGAGAAGTCCACTAAATTCACTGAACCATATCAGGCCACATCTGTTTGAAAACCTACCAGTTTTTATGAACATTAAATAAAAATGGTTAGAATTAATGACCATTTATCATATTCATGCAAAAATAATGAAATAGAAACAGCAAAACGGTGGCAACTCTGATAAAGGAAAGAGTTTACATCTGAACAAGTTCAATATTTTATTCTTTTATGTTTTTAAAAATCAAATATTTGCTGTTTTTATTCCAGAAATTTCTGCAATTGGAGATCTTTTGTTTCAGTGTCATTTTGTTTATTGTCTAAATATTAACCTAAGCATTGTAGACTCAGAAAATATAAGTCAGCCACATTTATATACAAACTTTTCTCACAAAAGTTGGGTATTTGAATCTTAAGAGAAAGTGTTTGGATGGACAATATTCACACAGGAAGGAGAGATGAGCAGCCCTCAAATAGAGTGAGGATGGGGCTGGAGGGGTGAGAAAAAAGTTCTCGGAACTATAGATTCTACTTGGGTTAGATTTTCTAAGTTACTACGGCACTTGGTAAAGGGAGGTGGGAAGAAAACTTTGAATGATATTTCTGACACGAAGCTGCAGAGATAACAATTTGACAAAAGAGGCCATCATAAATATAAGATCATCTCAGGCACGTTTAGGGGTCCCCTTAATGTAAAAAGTATGGAACATATGTAGGATTCAATGAAAAGAAGAGCCAGATGGAGAAAGCTACCTAGAAGCAAGCTACTAGTGTGCAAGTCAAGGAATTTTGTATTAGTTTCAGTATCCTCAGTGGGCGTTTTTGGAGATTTTGAGGTGCCCTTCTCGATTATTGCTATTTACATCTATTTCTAGGTTGACTGAGTTGAGGTGCAAACAGTAAATACAGAAGGTTAGCACTTCTATTAATACAAAGTTTGTTTCTGTGCCAATACAGAGATCTATTTATCCTCCAGGTCATCTGTATACCTCATTCTTTCCTAATCAATACAGACATCACAGATCAGCCACAAATCTTCATATTGGCAAACAGACCAGTCAATATCTTCTTATTATTTAATAAGAATTTCATTGTCAGTGTGCTAGAAAGAAAAATATTAGTGGAAAAGCCTGCGTATAATATTATACATATTGCTCCAATATAAAAGGCAGAAACTGGGAAAACACTATACAGTAAAAAAAAATCAACCTTAAGGGAAGAGTTTTGGGATTTTCTCAAAAGCTGTAGCTAACTAGTTCTATGAGTTGAACTGGATATTGCCATCTTTGCATCTCCATTTCCTTGTCAGAAAGATATGAGGGGCCGAGCAATTTGTCCCTACAGCCCACCTTTCGGCTCTAAAATCCGCAAGTAAATGCTCTATTTTGAATTTTCATTAGGGTAAGGATTTAACAATCAGCTGAAACAGGATGACTAACCCATAACATGTTCAAGAAAAATATGAAATGACACATTGAAGAGCATTTAAATTGAACAAAACAGATTTGTCTGTGTGCCACTGTTGATATACAAATGTTGAATGTGTTTTACTGTATCTACTGAGTGTGATTGATAGGAAATGCATCAATTTCAAGGTTTGTGAATTTACGTAAATTGTTGTCAGTGGTATCACTTCTTAAAAAAAAATTATATCCTTACAAAGAACAGACAAGTTGAGACAGGATATACATAAAGCATCAATTTAACACATACACACACACACACACACATGCATATATATGTAGTTGGGAGTTTTTCAGAAAATTTGAGGAGTATTTTTTTAATTGCTTATGCTTTTTAGAGTGCTTAGCATTTCTGTTTGAAAGCAACTTGTCTTCTTTTTCAAAATATATGTGCTAAGCTGGCTCTGATGTCAGAATGAACCATTTTCACAGGATTGGATCAGCCTCCCACTCAAAAATCCTTTTACAGAAAAGAAACTGTTGATGGTAGAGTCATTGCACTCATTATATCTCAGGCTCCTAAGCCCCTTTACCCTCAACACTGTGAAACTCTTAAATGCATAATCAAGAGGAAGAATAGAAGGAAACACACTTTGTCTTTTACTGAATTACTAAATCCTTATTTTGACCCTCTCCCTTTCTACCTTTCATGTTTCACTTAAATTTCCTCATGTTGGGACTAAATCATGAGTAAGCCTAGCATATAAAATGGAAAACAAGCAAAGAAAACTTTGCCTCTCATCTCTCTCATTGCTGTTTTCTTTTCCACTCTCTCCCTCCTCATATCTAACTTAAATTGTGTCTTCTTAATTCTCATTATACCCAGGATACTATTACACTGAATAAAAATATTTTTAATTTAAATAATTTAAGTTGTGACATAAAAATGTCACAAATATTTTACAGTTGTTTGCTCTAAAAAAATAAATGAATTTCAAGTGAGAAAAAACAAGAATAGACTTTCTTCATAAAACTTCAAGGCATCTGCCTCTACCTTAACAGGTGTTTAAAGTTTTATGATTTTATGATGGAAGCTACAGCAAGTAAGTTCAGGTTTAGTGAGATTAGGAAAAAAAAAAAAGGAATTGATTTGATGGGAGCCTACTCTGGGTCTAATTTAGAAGTACCCCATTTCTGACATGTCAGATTTGGGGAAACTGAACCCTCATTGCCTGCCTTGGCCAGATTGTCTCCCAAGCTTGATACCCTGGGTTCATGACTGCAGTTCTTGGCACAGTTATAAATATTCATATCTCTACTCATAATTTGCAAGCCAAATTTATTTGGCTTTTTTCACCCCATCAATCTTATAATTAATAAGGGTGGTGCTCTTGTTTCACTTTCCTCCAAAAGAAAAGATAAATGAAATAAAGAGTCATCCTGTAAATTTAAACAGGAGTGTCTCTTGCTGGTTAAAAGCTGATGCTATCATATAATGGTGGAAGGGGAGGATCCAGCTATTTCTCTCATGGGTGGCGGTGGATGGAGGAAGAGCTAGAAGGAAAGGAAACATCTCCAGAAGTGGCTGCATGACCCTTGATGTGACGAGCTTGGCTATCTACTAAACAATGCATATGAGAACATTGAGATATTATGCCAAAATTGAGTTGTAGAATATGTATTATGAATTGCACTCCTGCCTACTGTTTGCATAGCTGGGGACTGAATATAGCCAGTCCAAATCCAGAGAATTAGACTCTGAACAGTTTGCAGGTTCTGCCAGCAGGGTAGAAATTTAGAGATATTTTAGAAAGTTGTCAAAATTTAGTGATTACTGAGTCTTTAAAGTTACTGCCTTTGAACTACCATGATAGCAATTTTGCTAATTCTGATTTTAAAAGTCTAGGTCTTCATGGAAAAGTTAAAGGTGGCATACACAACAAGATGTTTTTACAAATAAATAATGATACACAGGGCATGGTATATCATTGCTCCCACTGGACTTTCTGAAGTTATTTATAGTGAAGCAGGAAAATCAAATTGAACACAATTTAGTAATAAACGTCTGTTATTGAGCTAAGTAGCTTGAACTTGCCAATCACCTGTGATCTTACTGTATTTACACTTCACTTGAACGTTGGAAGAGCCTAAGACCCAAGGATAAGGTTCACAGTATAATCTGAACTACTCTCACTGTATTATGCTGAGCAATATTACACCTTTTTAAAAAATATATTCTGTTTGAGCAGTTTATTTAATCTCTATTAAAATGAAGAGACCTGGACCCATAAATGAGCAGAAAAAGCTGCCAGGTATTTGACTCTACCTTCTTTTTAGGGAGCTGACTTTGAAGTTTTAATACTGTGTTATTTTTATGTATTGTTTAGTTTCATCTAAGAGTTCTGGTGGCCTGAGTTATCTTGAGACCTATTCCCTATGTGAAAGCATTAGAAAGGGACATCAGGCACTCAATATTGTTTTTAATTCTTAAAACTTAAATTTAAGTTTCTTGTTCTACAAAAGCATACTGTGTGGGGGGCAGTCCTTCTGTAGACATTTCTAAGCACAGTTGGAGAAAAGATACTTTTTACACCTGAATTCCATGTGAATTGTGCATTTTAATCACTTAAAATAAAACAAAAACACTTTCCTTCTATTTACTGTTACAATGGAAGGGTAAATGAGAGACAAACAAATCTAATTCTGACTGGCCTTCCTTGTGTGTCCCCAGACCTCACCTAGTCAGTTGCTTCAGGGGTGAAAATGAACTGAGAGCGCCTAGAGACCTGGGCAAGGCCGCAGGGTGGGACCCCAAGATGTGTCAGCAAGAAGTTCTGAATTGGAAGTTGTGATTTTCTTACTCCAAGAAGCTTTCTCCTTGGGGGTTCTTGGGGATAACTGCCTTTTCCTCACCCTCCACCAAGCCCTTCTCAACCTTGCTTGGATGAAGGTGATTCTGGAAAACTCGCAGAGGGAGGATGGTCTCTTCTCCTCCTCTCCCACCTACTTTTCAAAAGCAGAAATGGACCCACCTAGAGCTTGTTGGGGTTTTTTGGGGTTTTGCTATTCTCCGGCAGCCAAAACCAATCGGGAGTTCCTGTGGATGGCCCTGGGAGGAGATGACAGAGAACTAGAGAGAGAGAGAGAGAGAGAGAGAGATCTCCCGCTTCGGCTACTGCAGAAGCGAACCCTCCATTCCCAGGGCCACCCGACGTGACCCAAGGGCTCTGACGAGCCCCTGCCAGCTGAGGATGCTGGAACGTGCCTGGCCTGGTCTCGGTCGAACAACCTTCCCTGTCGTTTTACAGGGCGCCCCCAGGCTGAGCGCTGTAAGGATCCCGGGCGCGGCTCTCGCCTCCGACTTTCTCGCCTGCGGACTCGGGCTCCCCCCGGCCGCCTCTCCGCACAGCTCCAAGGTGCCCCCCTTCCCCGCGCTCAGTCTCCTTGTGTGACTTGGGGCCTGAGGACCGCGTTTCTTCCCAATTCTGTTCCCAGTAACCCGGGAAGAGCGTGGAGGGAGGAGTGGGTGGGAGGCGGCCCGGATCCAACCCCACGGCTCCCCCCTCCATGGGGGGCGCCCACAGCTAGGCCCGGAGCCGCGAGGGGCCGCGCTCCCCCGCCCCGCCCCGATTCCCGCGTCAGGGCACCAACTGAGCTCTTCCTCCTGCAAGGGGACCACCTTGGGGGGGGGGGGGGTTGCAAAAGGAATTTGTGTTTGTGTTGATGTCCTCTTTAGAGGCGTGGTTGCAGAGGCACAGGGCAGTGGGCTGGGGCGGGGTCAGGGGGGAGAGGAGCTAGTAATTGCAGAGCTTTGTAGATGTGTGTGCACGCGTGCCTAGGCCGCCTGTGTGTGTGTGTGCACGCGCGCGTGCTAAACAGGGAAATAAGGAGGAAGGGAGGGAGGGTGATTTACAAGACTAAGGAGCCGGTAGACCAAGTTGGACTATGGAACTTGAGTCAAAGGCGCACCCGACCCAG
>PVIY010054642.1:0-14128 GCA_004026745.1 Myrmecophaga tridactyla
CTGGAGGGAACTGCCTGAAAATGTAGAGCTGTGATCCAGTAGCCATGTTTCTTGATGATGATTGAACAATGATATAGCTTTCACAATGTGACTCTGTGATTGTGAAAACCTTGTCTGATTCTCCTTTTATCTACCATATCAACAGATGAGTAGAACACATGGAATAAAAATAAATAATAGGGGGAACAAATGTTAAAATAAATTTAGTTTGAAATGCTAGTGATAAATGAAAGCAAGGGGTAAGGGGTATGGTACGTATAATCTTTTTTTTCTGTTATCATTTTATTTATTTTTCTATTGTCTTTTTATTTCTTTTTCTAAATCGATGCAAATGTTCTAAGAAATGATGAATATGCAACTATGTGATGATATTAAGAATTACTGATTATAAATGTAGAATGGAATGATATGTTAATGTTTTTGTTAGTTTGTTGTTAATTTTTTTAATTAATAAATAAAAAAAATTTAAAATGCCCATTTGAAAGCAGAGGAGGCAAAGAAAGAGTGGGTGACAAGAAGAAGGAGGAGGAGGAGGGGTAAAGGGAGAAGAAATCAAGCAAGGGAATGAGATTGTCAGGT
This sequence comes from Myrmecophaga tridactyla, assembly GCA_004026745.1. NCBI lineage: Eukaryota > Metazoa > Chordata > Mammalia > Pilosa > Myrmecophagidae > Myrmecophaga > Myrmecophaga tridactyla. The sequence continues at coordinate 580 of PVIY010054642.1, forward strand.
AAACAAGTACTGTATTTGTTTCTTTATTAATATATATCTTCAAATTTCATTCACCTGTGATGAAAAACCTTTCCCTGTCCCCCATTGTGTATGCTGCCTGCACATCTCTTTGATGTGTTCTTCTGAATATCTTGAGTTGCATGTCCACCCCAGATAAGAGTCAACATTGAATGGTAAACTTAGACAAATAGACATGAGAGACACAGAGATTGTAAATGAACACCACAGGAATCCCAGACAACTGGGTTGGCCACAGCCTTCTCACCCTCCACCTTGTGATCTTTCTTGCCATGTATGAGATGTGCACAGCAACAAGCAACTCCCATATTTACAATGTCTAAAACCAACAATGTAAACTCTCAAGTCACCATGGAAACTGCTTCCCACTGGCATTTGCTGTTCAGAGATTTTTAGAAGCATTTATCCACAACAAATTAGAAGAGAAAAAATTTTGAACCAGATGACCTTAATTATGAGTGCCTATGCTAGCTAGAGGGAGATTTAATAAGAAATTAAAAAGAAGAAGGGGTCTTCAATCCAAAATTCATTAAAAATGTATTCTAAGAAACCACTTACATATCTCCCAGAAAAATTCCCCAAAAGAAGGATTTAAAAGTGAGGCTTTTGTAAGGAGTTGTCTTTATATATTTCACAAATATTTATATTATAACAGGATTTTGCATTTTCTTTTTTAAATTTATTTTGTTGATAAATTCAATATTTTTCTGAGGCATAATAGGTTATCAGACACAGAGAGCCAATTCATAATTTGTTACCTGCCCTCAGAAAATGCAAGCTTTGCTTAGAACTTGACTTACAACAGGAATGTTTAGGATTATTTGGGAATACTTACTGTTGACCTACTAAAAAGTGCCAGGCTTGTAGAAGGCAGGCAGAAGAAAGCTTAAGAAAAGGGTGGATGTTTGCTGAGATTGTTACATCCCATCTAGAGACCAGCCTTGTTTGCAAAATTACAAAAGCTGGAATAATTCTATTGGAGCTGAAAGTAAGATTTAGGTAAGAGTTACTATCTTTGCTAGTCAATAGAGTTTAAGATTTCAGTTCATATCCTAGGATGAGCTGGGACTCAGCATCAAGGATTGAAAAAAACCTCTTGACCAAAAGGGGGAAGAGAGAAATGAGACAAAATAGTGTCAGTGGCTGAGAGATTTCAAGTAGAGTCAAGAGGTTAACCCGGAGGTTATTCTTACACATTATATAGCTATCCCCTTTTTAATTTATGGTGTATTGGAGTGGCTGGAGGGAGGTACCTGAAACTGTAGAGCTGTGTCCCAGTAGCCACGTTTCTTGAAGATGATTATATAATGATATAGCTTTTGCAATGTGACTTGGTATAAATTTTCTCTTTGATCTTTATTGTGCTGTATGTGTGTTATTTTATGCCAACTACTCCTCACAGGCAAATATATTGCTTTCCATAGTAGATGGGAACTTATACATGTTTGTAAAATGAATTAAGAAAGTCCTAACTCTAATTATGGCAAAGTTAAGCCTCTGATACAAGTTAGTTCACAGGTAGGCTCATTTTGATTAATCAAATGTTCCCCTGACAAATTTATCAGAAACTGATCTGCTTGATGGGAAATCTCACTGATTAACTTTGTAAGTTGCTGTTTTTCTCAAGAACGTCTACTATGGAAAGCAATATATTTGCCTGTGTGGAGTAGTTGGCATAAAATAACACACATGCAGCACAATAAATATCAAAGAGAAAATTTATACCATTTCGTGCTAGAATTCACTGTTAAAATATTCATCTGTGAGATGGTGAAGACAATGATCTTTCAGTTAATTTGAATTCATGAATCTTTTCCAGATCGGAGATGGTTTCTGCAATAATGACAGCCCACAAATTGCCCACAAATTTATTTCACCTGGATGATCACCATGAAGCTACATTTAAAAAAAACAGAATAAAACAGCCTAAAGAAGGAAATATAGAACAAATGCTAATTTTTCAGCTCAGAAAACATTTGCTGATTATGTCTTTTATACAGGCCACTGAGTTAGATGCTTTGCTATGGAGGGAAAAAAGATACATCAAATAATAATGGTTGCTACCTATTAAGCAAAGGCTTGAAGCCATGACCTTTTCTTCCCATAGAAACTCTGTAACATAGGTTTGGTTGCCCCTGGTTTACAAAATAAGAAATGGAAGCTCAGAGGAGTTAGATAGCTTTCTCAAGTTCATGTAGCTAGTAAGTGGCAAACCAGAATTAGAACCCTGATCAAACTCTGCAATCTATATTATACCCATGAAACAAAGTCTCTTCCTTCAAGGAGTGCTGAGTCATTTTATCTTCATTACATAATTAGATAGTAACATATTCTCTGATCATTGGTATGAGTTTATCTTCTGTCCTTAAATAGGTTATAAGCTCCTAGAGGGCAGGGACCATATCACGATTCTGTACCTTCCTTCACAATGTCTAGTATGGTTCTGAGTACATAAAATGTCCTCAATACATACTAGCTGTTTGGTAACTTTTCACAGGTTTAAATCTAGATAAGATAAGATAGTATTTGTGTAATCTTCCTAGACTAAAAGAGAAAGGGAAAGTAAGTATATAATGATAATAGCTCATATTAATTGAGTATTTACTTCTATCTTATGTCAATTGTCCCATTTAATTTTCAAACTTTTTTAAAATGTGTATTCTAATTATCCCCATTTCACAGATGAGGCTTAGAAAAATTAAATATCTGGTCCAAGGTGACAGAACTAGTAGTTGATGAAGCAAGAATTCAAAGGTAGGTCTGTCTGACCAGAGTTCATCCTCTTAAATCTTTCACTATTTCCTATATCCTAAGGCCCCTTAAATTATCAGATATACCCTTGATTTAATAAAAGTTTTACAAAGAAAGGAGGAAGACTGACACATTAAATGAACAGGCTGATTGAAAAATATATCCCAGTCTCAGAATGGAAAAATGAATGTCTTAAGAAATAACAAAATAAGGTCCACTCCATTATATTTGTAATATATTTTAGAATTTCCTTGGAACGCCAATGTCAAAAAGACAAAGAGAACTTCTGTAGTGTAGTATTCATGGTATTTAGCAAAGCACTGGAAAGATTAAAAGATTTAAGCATTCAGTGCCCACTCATTTGAATTACAGGCTTTGTGTGTGCCTGTGCATGAGTAGCACCAGTCACGTGGGCGATCTCAAAAGACTCAAACTTATCTCAAAATTTATCATGGTAATTTTTAATGAGATTTTTATTGTTCCATCATAGATGGTTTTCTTTTTAAGAATGCCTTAACATAGCATCTTAAAAATAATTCTCAAACGGTGCAATGGTGGCTTAGTGGCAGAATTCTCACTTGCCATGCCGTAAACCTGGCTTGGATTCTCAGAGCCTGCCCATGTCAAAAATAAAAAAAATAATAAATAGTAATAATAATTCTCCTTCCCATGTCCATAGTTTCTTCTCCCTCTCACCCACCCTAATTGCCTCTGATCTGATCTACAACCCTAACTTAGCTCAGAGAAACCCCGACTCCAATTTTAGTACAGAGCCCTGGTGGGATCCACAAAACTATGGGCCCTGAGTGAGGATTCCTCACTGTTTTGGTGTTGCTCCAGGATACTATTCCCACTCTCTCAAGAAAGGTGATTCCTTTCCTGGTCCATGGAATTTTTAAATTAGACAAATGTAAAGTTTCCCCTACCTGTGAATTAGAGGTAAAAATAGGTATCTGTGAATGGGGTTACTGGACATTCTGCACAAAAACATCAGCTCTCTAAGGATGGTGTGTGCATACGAAGTTAGTTAGGGAATCCTTTTGGTTGCTTGGTATATTTAAATCCATTTGACTCCAAAGAATATACTGTAAACCACCAGAAAATATTGACTCAAATTGGGAAAGTAGTTCTCTGTTAAAAAAACCACAACACATATAACACTTTATAATTATCTTCTAGGTCCCTTCCTATTTACTATACAGTAAGCACTTTCAAAATAACTTTTCTGATCTCAGAGCCTTTCTAATTTTCTTGAGGGCAACAGTAAAAATTATGCCCCTGTATGGCCTGGGACTCAAGGTACACCCTTGCCAGACACTACAGACATCTTGCCTTGTGAATTGAGGTTTGTACCATGCACATCACAGCCCTGCGTTACTTGGCGCTCTTTTTTTAAGGTCCTTGTAAATTATTCCACCTTAAATTTTATGTTCTCCATGTAATTCAAGTACACTATCTGTCTCTCATTCATACCTGAGGTTGCTGGATTTCCATTCTTGGATATAATTGTTCCAAAGTTGAGGTTACTTCCCAGTAATACAATTTTTTTTACTAAAAATATATTATATATAATCCTATTATCATGCAGAGGATTTTGCATGTCTTCAGGGGAATTCATTTCACTCTATTAAAACTAAGTTGCCATGTCCCATGACAAGGATGAGGAGAGTGAGATGGGAATTCTGCTCACGGGAATAAAGTGCATGGCTAAGAGTATCCTGGAGTCCAATCAAGCCAGAAGGTGAGATCAGATCTTTCTGATATTCTGGCACCAGAAAGCATAAACATAAGAGAGACTAAGAGGAAATTATGGCTGTCATTATAAAGAAAACAGAGGAAAGACTTTAGTTTATGGTGGCATGAAGATATTCACAAACCCTCTCAGTAAACAATAAGTATAAAATTGAAAACAACAACATTTCAGAGCTCTGGAAATCTTTTAAAGGCAGAAAAAAAAATTGAGAAGCACTTATTCTTGAGAAGTTCCTACAGCTTTGGGTAAGAACAGTGAGAGTCTGTGGCATTCATTCCCTGTTCCCAGATCCCTTGGTGAGAACTTAGTTTTACCAGCATTGGCTGGCTATGAAAACCAGAAACTTGACTGCTAGAGAGTACAGATTCAATCTGGAGTGGAGGGCTTAAAACACATTGCTTTTTAAGCTAAAACTAGCAAATATTGTAGGAAAGTGAGGTAAAGACATTCCCAGATAAATACACATGGAGAAAATTCATTGCCAGTGTGCATGCCCTACAAGAACTATTAAATGAAGTCATACAGGATGACAGAAAATGACAAGAGATGGTAACAAATCCACAAAAAAGAAGTGAAGAACACTGAAAACAATAAACATGAGGGTATATTTAAAAGACTCTGAATGTGTATAACAATTAAAATATAAATGCAGCTAAAAAAGAGCTACAAAATACAAAATAAATACATGCACATTTCTCTTTTGTTTTCTTTATTCTTTTAAAAAACATTATTTTAAAATAAAAAACTATAACACTGTATTTTTGTGTATATAGTATATATGATAATTATATCACAGAGGAAGGGGAAGAAAAGGAGCACATTATTTATATTTTACTGGATTTAAGTTAGTATTAAACTGAAGTAGATTTTTAAGCTAAAGATGCTTTTTTTAATCCCTATAGCAACCATGCTAAGAAAATAACCAAAAATATGTACAGTTTAAAAATCAAGGTTTTGCTTCCCGGTGCCTGCCCATGCAAATAAACAAATAAATAAAATTTTAAAAATTTAAAAATAAAAAATAAATCAAGAGAGGAGTTAATATAGTATACTAAATAACTTTTGTTTCACACGTGAAAACATTAATGAAGAATGGACTGAGGGGAAAAGAAACACAGGCTACAAAGAAAACATATAGCAAAATGGAAGCTATAAATACAATCATATCAATAATTACATTACATGTGTAGGGACTAAGCATCTCAAGCAAAAAACAGGCATTGTCAGACTAGATAAAAAAGCAAGTTCCAACTATTTGCTGTCTATAAAAGACACACTTTAGATTGAAAGACCCCAGAAGATTGAAAATAAAAAAAGGAAAAAGATATACCATGCAAACAGTAACTAAAAGAAGGCTGGAGTGGCTGTATTAATATCAGGAAAAATAAATGTTAGGTAAAGAATTTTTACCTGAAAAGTGGCAAGTATTTCATTATGATAAAAGGGTTAATACATCAGGAAGATATAACAATTAAAACTGTAAATTCAGCTTTGAAAAGATCTCCAAAATACATGAAAAAAATGGACAATGTTGAAAGGAGAAATAGAAAATTCAATAATTATTGCTGGAGATTCCAATGCTCCTGTCTCAGTCATTATTTGAAGTAGACAGAAAATCAGTAAGAATATACATTTTAACAATATCAACCAATTTAATCTAACCAGTATGCATAAAACACTTCACTTTAAAAAGCAGGATGCACATTCTTTTTAATCACATATGAACGTTCTCCATAAAGACCATACATTAGGCTATGAATCAATTCTGATTAAATTTCAAACATACAAATTACATTCTAAGATCACCACAGAATTGAATTATAAATTAACCACAGCAAACAAACCTAGGAAATACCCAATACTTTGAATTAAACAATGTACCTCTAAATAACCCATGAGTCAAATAATTGAGCATAAGGCAAATTAGTAAATATGTTAAACTGAATAAAAATGAAAAGGCAGCATATCGAATTTATGGGCTCCAGTAAGATACTTTTACCATTTAAAGTGATACATTTACAGATATTAAACCTTATATCAGAAATGAAGAAAAATTTCAAAATTTAAGATTCAACCTCAAGAATCCAGATAAAGAAATTAAAATAAACCTAAAGTGAGAAGAAGGAAAGTAATAAGAAAATTAAGAGAAGAAATCAGTGAAATAGAAAACAGAGAAACAGGACAGAATATCAATAAAACCAAAAATTCATTCTTTGAAAAGACAAAAAAAGTTAAACATTTAGCCAAACTGACCAAGAATAAAATAGAGAAATTGCAATGTAACAAAATCAGGAATAAAAGAGGAACTCACTACAGATCAAGAGAAATTTTTAAAAAAGCAGTAAAAGGGACTATAGTAACAAAACTATGCCAGCAAATTAGACTATGTTGTTGCAATGAACAAATTCTTAGAACTGCACAAACTACCAAAACTGACTCAAGAAGAATCTGAAAATCTTAATAATTTAAAATTTTCCTACAAAGAATACTCTAGTCACCAATGGCTTCACTGGTGAATTCTATTGAATATTTAAGGAAAAATATAATAAATACCAATGTTACAAAAACATTTAGAAAATAGAGGAGGAGGAATACTTTTCAATTCATTTTATGAGTTATTATTATACATCAAAAAAGAAAACTACAGAACAATATCTCTTAAAAATATAAATGCAGAAAATTCTCAACAAAATATTTAAAAAATGGATTTAGCCACATATGAAATGGATTACATACCATGACCAAGTGGGTTTTATAAAATGTAAGGTCTTTATCACATCTGAAAATCAATTAATGTCAAGCATCTTACTAATATAATAAAGGACAAAAGTGCATAATTGTTTCAATAAATCCAGAAAACAACATTTGACAAAAGCCTATATCCATTCATGATAAAAGACACTCAACAAACTATAAATAGACAGGAATTTCCTCATCCTAATAAAGGGCATCTCTGAAAAATCTTCCACTAATGTCACACTAAATAGTGAAAGATTAAATGCTTTCTCCCTAAGATTAGTAACAAGGAAAATATGTTTGCCTTTATTCTACATTTTACTGGAGGTTCTAGCCAGTGTAATAAGGCAAGGAAAAGAAACTAAAAGCATGCAGATCAGAAACAAAATAATAAAACTATCTTTATTCACAGATGAAATGATCATTCATGTAGAAAATCCTAAGGAATCTACAAAAAACTACAACTAAGAAGCAAGTTTATCAAGGCCACAGGATAAAGGATTAGCATAAAAGTCACTTATGCTTCTACATTTTAGCAAAGAAAAATCCAAAATGGAGATTTTTTTAAAAATTATATTTTCAATAGCATCAAAATAGAAAAATATTAAGGAAAAATCTTAACAAATGGAATACAAAACCTGTATATTGAAAACTACAAAAGATTGTTTAGATTAGTTAAAGAAGGCCTAAGTAAATGGAGATGTATCATGCTCATGAGTTGGAAGGGCCAGTGCTTTTAACATGGCAAGTCTTCCCAAATTAGTCTATAAATTCAGCATAGTCAATATTAAAATTCCATTAGGAGTTTTCTTTGGTGGAAATTGACAAACAGATCATAAAATGTACATGGAAATGCAAAGGATCCAAAATAGCGAAAACAATTTTGAAACTGAAGAACAAAATGGAAAGACTTAAACTATCTGCATTCAAAACTTACTATAGAAGCTTCAATAATCAAGACAGTATGGAATTGACATGAGGATAGCCATATAGGTCAATGAAAAAGAATAGAAAGTCCAAAAAGAAACCCACACATTTATAATCAATTGATTTTCAACTAAGGTACCAAATCAATCCAATAGGGAAATGATAGCTCTTCAACAAATCTTGCTAGAAAAATTGGATATCCGTATGTCAGCTAAAAATGAATTTAAGAGAAGCAGGGCAAGATGTCAGTGTAGTGAGTTGTGAAATTTAGTTAGTCCTCTAGAGCAGCTAGAAAATAGCCAGGAAAAGCCTGGAACAACTGTTATCTGTGACCAGTCACACACTGTACACCAGTCTGGAACAGGTAGAAGGATGAGATCATAGCACAGAACTGTAAGTAAAGCCCCCAAACTCTGGAGGCTTGTGCCCTTCTCCCATTGGCATGGCAGGCTCAGTTTGAAGTCACTTCCCTGTGGGAAAAAGAAACCCTCTTTACTAGGATCAAGTGAAAGCAGCTCAACCAAGCTCTAATTGTAGTTTTAATTAACAAATTTGGACTGCTGAATACAAGCTCCAGACACAGATAAACCCAAAGAAACAGGAAATAGATAGGCTGAAAGGAGATAGAAAGGCAGAAGGGAGATAGGCTGATGAAGAAAGAAAATGGAGGCAACTGAACTCAGAATACTGGAAAAGGGTTGTGCCCCAAGAAAAAGGCATGTAGAGCTGGGTACCATCTCTGGCTCTTAACTGGCGAACCTTAGAGACTGGCTCTAAAAAGCGATTTTATTTTATTTTATTTTTTATTTCTCTTTATTTTTTAAATTTCTTTCTTTCTTCTTCTTTTTTTCCTCTCTCTTTCAAGTATTTTAAGTAGCTTATAATAGAGAAAGCCTCAGGCATTTTAAATTTTCAGCACTGACCCAGGCAAGAGAATAAAAATAGTTCTGAGAAACAAAGTAACAAGTCAAGTGAAAGAGATAATTCCCTAAAGGGCTTATCTTCCCCCAAGAAAATGGGGGGGGGGGTTCTGGCTCAAATTGTGGCCATCCTTAAGAGTATTCAGGCCCCAGGTACTGAGAACCGGAAACAACTTGAGGTTGCCTTCCACCTCAGTCTCTGTCTCAACCATGCCCCTGGCAGATTGAAAATTAAAGGCTCTACACCACTTTACCCTTGTGGGGAGCTGTGGGCTGACAAGTGCCACCTGCTGGGCAGGATAGGAAAAACACAGAGTCTAGAGGCTCCACAGAAAAGTCCGATAACCTGTTGGGTCTCATCCTCAGGGAGACTTGATACTGACTACACCCTCCTGCTGAAATCTGGGCCTCCCCTGTCTGGGAAAATCTGATCAGGGTTGAACGTATTTTGAGAAACCCTCCTAAAGAAAAGGTTCCAAATAGGCAGAGCAAGAACCAGGAAAACAAGAGCTGAAAAATTCTGATCAGTTAAACAATAGCTATGTTAAAGGTCTAAAATAAATTAAACTGAATGCCAAATAACAGATAGAGAGCAAAGCCAACCAACAAGAAAACCCTAGGTAAAAGAGTTTAAATGACCTCCATAATAAACCAATCAAGGAAATCAGATGCCTAGACACCAGCAAAAAATTAAGAGTCAGATTAGGAAAAATGAAGATATGGCCCATGTGGTACTGGAATCATAAATTGTCATCTTGCAATAATATGGACTCCAATTTGTACTACTTATGAGATGCAGAAACTCTAAATGAACAAATTATCACAAGAATTGATGTGGAACTAGAGAAAACTATAAGGTTCCTACAGAAGACAATTCCCACTAAAGGTAAGCTTATCTTTGCAAAAATTGCAAATAGGTACCCATTACTATAAGGGATAATCAATAGATACAAGTAATGAAGGGCTCACCCCTGAGGAACTAGATATAATCAAGTAATCTGAAATAAAAACGTTAAAATATATTTAGAACATTTTCAGGAATTGAGTGAAGAATAGAATTAACAAAAGAAGACATAATGAATTAAAAATGAATAGATATGATGAAAATTAGAAATGCCATAATTAAAATAATATCTTGGTTATTGAGTTAGCAAGAAACCAAATCCAGCAGAAGAGATAATAATGAATTGAAAGTACATCTGAGGAAATCCCCTGAATGCAACACAGAGAAAAAATATATGATCATCTGCGTAGAGGAGCAGAAATGAATTCAATTGCATTCAAAATCTATGCCTGATTCCAAAAAGGAATAAACCTATATCAATCATCATATTTCATGGTTAAACTTTACACTTTTTCCTATTAAAGTTCGGATCAAGAGAAAGGATTTTACCCATCACTTCAAATATTCATATTGTATGGGTCCTTCTAAACAATGAAATAAAACAAGTAGGAGGATAGCTGGTGATAAGGTCAATATAGAAATTACATTAAAATTCCTATGTATCTGTAATAACAAATTAGATAATAAAATTAGAACAATTTAAGTAATAGAATAAGAAACATCTTTACAATAACAACAAAAACTATATGCTAATATGAATAACCATAACAAATGATGAGCAAGACCTTTATGCCAGGAACATATCAAATGCTATTGCAATATATGGAAAAACAAGGATGTAGATTAACAGAAAGATCTACCTGTTCATGGATTGGAAGATTCAGTATTTTAAGGATATCAATTCTCACCAAGTTAGTCCCTAAAGTAATACAATTTCAATCAAAATGCCAACAGAGTATTTTATGTAATTAAACAACCTGATGCTAAACTTCATATAAAAGAATAAAACCCAAAAGAAAATCAAAGACATTTCTGAAAAAAATACAAGGACAGGACATTTGCTCCACCAGGTATAAAGAATTGTGTAAAGTAGAAAAAAAAAGTATAAAGAAATTGTGTAAGTAAAATGGAGTGATATTAGAACACGAATAGACAAATGGATCATTGAATAGAATAGACAGCTCAGAAACTGGACACATATATGAGAACTCATACAGAAATAGCCTTACAAATATTGGGGAAATGATAAACTATTAAATAAACAGTTTTAAAATATTTTACTATCTCTATGTGGAAGAAAAATAGTCCTTACCCCGTGCCATTGACAAAAAATAAATTTCAAGTGAATGTACATGAATGTGGAAATCAAAACTTCAAGCTATTAGAAAACTATTAGAAGAATATCTTCATGCCCACAGCATAGGTCACAAAAAGCACAAGTCATAGAGGAAGATGTAGATAAATTGGACCACAATACAATTTAAAACTTTTGTATGAAAATACATCAAAAAGCACATGAAAAGCTGAACAACCTTTTGGTAGAATATATTTCTAATGCTTATAGCTAACAAATGATTAGTATACAGAGTGCATAAAGTTCTTGTATACCTCAATTAGAAATAGACAGATCAGAAAAAGTGAGTAAATAATATGAACAAGTAATTCACAGAAGAGGGCTCACAAGTACCAATAAACATATAAGAGGCTCTGCAGACACAAAAGGACAAATACTGTATGATCTCACTGATTTAAAACCATTAGAATAAGCAAACTCACACAGTCAGAATATAGAATATAGGTTACCAGATGATGGGATGGAGGTAGAGAATGGGAGGTTAAGGTTTAAAATGTAGAGGGTTCAAAGTTCGATGGGTGGTTCAGGGGTAGAATGCTCGCCTTCCATGCTGTAGACTCGGGTTCGATTCTTGAACCCTGAACCCCCCCCAAAAAAAATGGAGGGTTCCTTTTTTTTCTTTTTTGCTGAGTTTGAAATACATTGTTTATTAGAGAAGCTGTGGGTTTACAACACAATCATGCATAAGATACAAGATTCCCATATATCACGCCACATCACCACCTTGCATTGGTGTGAAACATTTGTTACTATTGATGATAGAACATTTTTATAATTGTATTATTTTTTAACAGTAATTACCTTTGTTACAATTGTTGAAAGATTAAAATCGTTCTATCTACTATCCATTTTTATGTCAGGTGTATTTTTCCCATATACCACTCCATTATTGCCACCTGGTCATACATTTGTAATAACCAATGAAAGAACATTCTTATATTTGTACTATTAACTATAGTCCATCATCTACAATCAGGATTACTGTGCTGTACAGCCCTGTTTTATCTTTTCATCTTTATTCTAGCAATATATACATCCTAAAATTTCCTCTTTTGACCACATTTACCTCTATTGTTCAGTGCTGTTGATTACACTAACAATAATGTACTACCACCACCAGCATCCATTTCCAAATCTACAGAAAATCTGTACAAGTTATGAAGCAAGTCGCCATTCTCTAAGCCCAATCTATCACCTGGTAATCTATATTCTAGACTCTAATGCTATGAGCTAGCTTATTATAATTAGTTCATGTGCTGGTTTGGGTCTGTTCTGTACACCAGAAAAGCCATGTTTTAATCCTGAACCAATCTTGTAGGAGCAGCCATTTCTTTTCATCCTAATCCAATACTGTAGACTGGAATCTTTTGATTGGGTTTTCTCCAGGGAGATGTGACAAACCCAATTGTGAGTATTGACTTTGATTGGATGGAGATGTGACTCCATCCAGTTCAGGTGGGTCTTGATTACTGTACTAGTCAGGGTTCTCTAGAGAAACAGAATCAGCAGAAAATATCTGCAGATACAGAGTTTATAAAAGTGTCTCATATAACTGTGGGAATGTAGAGTCCAAAATCTGTAGGGTAGGCTGTGAAACGGATGAGTCTGATGGAGGGTCCAGATGAACTCCACAGGAGAGGCTCACCGGCTGAAGCAGGAAGTGAGCCTGTCTCTTCTGAATCCTCCTTAGAAGGCTTCCGGTGATTAGATTAAGCATCACTCATTGTAGAAGACACTCCCCTTTGGCTAATTACAAATGGAATAAGCTGTGGATGCAGTCGACATGATCATGATCTAATTCTATGAAATGTCCTCATTGCAACAGACAGGCCAGCACTTGCCAACTTGGTCAAGTTGACACATGCCCCTAACCATGACAGTCCACCCCTTGTCAACTTGGCAGCTATACATATCACCTTAAACCATACTTAATTTCCAAATGAAAACAATAAAGCACACATTTTTTTCTTTTACCTGGCAATATTCAATTGTCCTACATATACTGGAAACACATTAAATATCTCCAGAATAGGGTGCAAATCCTTGAGCAACATTCATTCTTAAACTTGATATCTTACAACTTAAATAGTATAACATGAACAAAACAGCATTACAGTCCTCATTTCTGTAACTGATCACGTGGTCAAAGTTCATATTTATCACTACCTTCTTCCACTACCCATTCCATGTTCCCTTTACCCTCAGCAAGCACTTCAGCTGGCCGTGGTTCTTTGCCTGGTGGGGTG
>PVIY010054643.1:0-14086 GCA_004026745.1 Myrmecophaga tridactyla
CCCCCCCCCTTGAAAATTTAATCAAAAGATGGAGCTTGCTTTGCTTTCCCTTGTGTGGGCTGCAACTAGGGGCCTGCTTCTAGTGAATAGAACGTGGCAGGGGTGACCAGTGGTGGACGACTCACACCAGGTCCCAAAAGGTCCTGTGGCTTCCTCCTTGCTCTTGCATGGGTCACTTGCCCTCCCGGGGGAAGCCGGCTACCATATTGGGAGAACATTCAAACCACCCCGTGGAGAGGTCCTCATGGCAGAAGATCGTGGCCTCCCGCCAGCCACCATGGGAGGCAGCCATCCTAGAAGGGGTCTTCCAGCCTCGGTCAAACATTCAGATTTGCAGCCCCTGGCTGGTGTCTCCACTGTGACCTCAAGAGACGCCCTGACTAGAGGGAACTGCCTGAAAATGTAGAGCTGTGTTCCAGTGGCCATGTTTCTTGAAGATGATTATATAATGATATAGCTTTCACAATGTGACTGTGTGATTGTGAAAACCTTGTGTGTGATGCTCCTTTTATCTACAGTATGGACAGATGAGTAAAACATACAGATTAAAAATAAATAAATAATAGGGGGAACAAATGTTAAAATTAAAAATATATATATTGGGTAGATGGAAATTCTAGTGGTCAGTGAGAGGGAGGGGTAAGGGGTATGGTATGTATAAGTTTTTCCTTTTTATTTCTTTTTCTGGAGTGATGCAAATGTTCTAAAAAATTATGGTGATGAATACACAACTGTGTGATGATATTGTGAGACGCTGATTACACACCATGTGTGGAGTGTTTGTATGTTAAGATGTAAGTGCTTGTACATTGTTTTATCAAAAAAAGCATTTCCTACCCTCTTTTATTTTCTTCTAATAAATTTTCTAGTTTTGTACTTGCATGTAGCTTTTAGTCCCTTTAGAATTTTAATGTTTGATACGAGATACGAGTATTTACTTGTTTCCTCTTTATTTTCCCTGCAAGTTTCATAAGATAGGAATATGCCTGTCTGGTTTATTACTGTATCCAGAACAGATTTACATGGTAAATGCAATAATAAACTTTCATTGATTAAAAAAAAAAGAGAGGCCCTGAGCCAGAATCCCCTTGGCTAAGCTGCTTCCGAATTTAGTACATTGAAAAAAGAAAGTACCTTACTATAGCAGTGTTTTTCAACCTTTAAAAATTATTTCTACACTATGGAGCAATTTTAGACCTTTTTTTCCTAATTTTCTCTCCACCCCCCTTGAAAATTTAATACCACGGATATCCTGTGTCTGTTTATGTTCGTATATCTGTATGGTATCCTTAAAAAGGATGCCAAGTCCACTTTTTGCCCCCTTGGAGGTAACGTGGCCTCTGCTGAGGATGTGTGCCCTATAAGGACAAGTGCCTTCTTTTAAAAAATATATTTTTATTGAGATATCTTCATGCGCCATGCAGTCCACCCAAAGTATACAATCAGTGGCTCGCAATATCATCACATAATTGTGTATTCATCACCACGATCATTTGTAGAACATGAGGACAAATGCTTTTGAGTCGTTTAAGAGAGTGTTTTAGGGTAGTCTGTTCAGGTTGAGAACTTTGGCTGCGTATAAATTAAAAAGGCGTCTTTAAAGAAGGACACACATACCTTTTGGCCATTGTAAACAGTCCTATGAGCATCCATGTATGTGTACTGTTTGAGTGCCTCTTTTCAATTCTTTGGGGTTTATATCTAGGAATATCATTACTGGGTCATATGGTAATGCTACTGTTAACTTTTTGAGGAACTGTCAAACTTTTTTCACAGTAGCGCCACCATTTTACAGTCCATCCAACAAGGTACAAGTGTCCCAATTTGTCTGTGTCCTCATCAATACTTGATATTTTCTGGTTTTTTTTTTTTTTTTCCAATGGCCTTGCTGGTGGATGTGTTGTGATACTGCATTTCGGTTTTGATTTGCATTTCCTTAATGTGCCTAATGACGTCGAGCATCTTTTCATGTGCTCATTGGTGATTTAGATATCTTTTGGAGAAATGTCTAAAAGCTCTTCAACCCATTTTTTATTGGGTTGTTTGCCTTTTTTGTGATTACATTGTAAGAGTGCTCTGTATACTCTGTGTACTGGACCCTTGTCCGATACGTAATTTGCAGATATTTTCTGTAGGTCATACTTTCACTTTCTTGATAAAAATCCTTAATGTGCAAAAGGTTCAAGAAAAGAAAAAAAGAAGGACACACCTAAGACAAGGTTGTATGTTTCTCGGTTGACTCAATGCTGTGTGACGTCGCCCCAAGTCTTCCCCTGGAGCGGTGGTTCTGCCTCCGCCAGCTGAGCATAACAATTGCAAATCGCCAGAATCAACTGTATTCGCTAAAAATGCTCATTGTCTATTCTTTGTTTCCTGCAGTGAACCCCAGCAGCTCGCGGGAAGCCTGCACACGCCGTTCCCCAACCGGTGGTCCTGCTAAATCCGTCTCTTACTCCTCTCTCAGTGGGCTCCTCTGCAGCATGTTGGCTGGTCATTCACGTGTGCACATTGAAGGCCCCAGCTTCGGGCCACAGGGACCCCTGGAGCGCTGATCTCTTTTTCTGTTCCCCCCCCCTTCCTTTTTGGCATCTAGATTTCCGTCCTTGCATCTCTGAACCATGGAGTCCTCCATCGCAGACTTAAAATTCATGTCCGATGCGACAAAGGCGCCTGCCACCCCAGATACCACGTGCTGCCGGCCAGCTGTGGCCACTGTCGGGTTTGTGAGCGTGGTCATCGTCTCCCTGGGCGTCCTTCTGGGTAAGTGGCCGGGGAACCGGCGGGGTTCACAAAGCCGGGGAGACTCGAGCTTGGATGCCTGCACGTGCCCCTCTAGGATCCGTGCAGTGATCTCAGAATCGAAAGGCCAAGAGTGAGTGTCCACGCTCGGAGGTGAAGGGTGACCCTGAGGCCGCCGAGGCTGGAGGCTTGCACATGGTTAAAATGTCCAGTGGGGTGAATGGATGGTGGGCGGAGGGGAGAAAGTCACTGTGCCTTTCAGCTTTCCCAACCAAACGGGGTTCCCAGGGGGGATTTTTCATGGCTGGGGTGAGAGGGAGAAAAATAAGGATGGTGGAAATGAACTTATTTTTTTTAATGTTGGGAAATTTGAAAAGTACTAAGAAATATTATTCAAAAAGAGTAATTGCTTATATTCCCACCAGCTGCAATCAGCAGTCGTTCAGCTTTCATATTTGCTCCCCGTCTTTTTCTCATACGAGTGTGATATTTATATTATTTAAGAGAAAACATACAGGATTGTGTAGTTAAAGAAATAAGCAGAGGAGGCACCTTTCATGTTTGAATAGAATGATCTCAAAAGTCCCTAAGTGTTTTGCTTTGCTAAAGCTGCTGGAATGCAGTATACCAGAAATGGAAAGGCTTTTATAAAAGGGAATTTATTAAGTTACAAGTTTACAGTTCTAAGGCCATAAAAACATCCAAACTAAGGCATCCAAGAAAAGTTATGTTGACTCAAGAAAGGCTGATCTGGGAAGGCATGTGGCTGGCATTTGCTGGTCCTTTGGCTCCTGGTTTCAAACAACTTCCCCAGGGATGTTTTCCTTAGGCATCTCCAAACGTCTCTGTCTGTGTCATCTCTGAAGCTCTTTCCAAAATGGTTCCTGCTTAAAGGGCTCCAGTAAGCAACCCCACCTTGAATGGGTGGAGACACATCTCCATGGAAACCATCTAATCAAAAGTTATCACCCATAATTGGGTGGGTCACATCTCCATGGAAACAATCCCACCCAGCAGTATTGAATGAGGATGAAAGAACTTGGCTTTTCTGGGGTCCACAACAGTTTCAAACCAGCACACTAAGTTAAAAAAAAAAAAAAAATAGAGGGGCAGTGCAGAAGAGCAGGTAAGAAAAAGTTTGCTTATGTGCATAAATTATTTTGGGGAAGGAAACTTCAGTGTCTAATTAATTGATTGTCTTGGGAGGGACAGAAGAGGACTCAGTGATAGGTGAGAAAGGGAGAATTTTTTTGCCATATACTCTTCAGTATTGCTCGATTTTTGAACCATGTGGATATTTTATACTTTTTCAAAAGTTGTATTATTTAAAAAAAATTTTTATTTTACTTTTTAAAATACCAAACGCAAACATTCCTATTTTGATCATTCCATCCTACATATATAATCAGTAATTCACAATATTATCACATATTCATCATCATGATCATTTCTTGGAACATTTGCATCTATTCAGACAAAGAAATAAAACGAAAACAGATTTTGTTAAGTTTTTTAATTAATAAAAAAAGTTTATAAAAAAAAGTGGCTCATTTATGTGAAAACCTTGTGTCTGACGCTCCTTTTAGCTACCATATCAACAGAAGAGTAGAACATATGGAATAAAAATAAATAATAGGGGGAACAAATGTTAAAATAAATTCAGCTTGAAATGCTAGTGGTAAATGAAAGCAAGGGGTAAGGGGTATGGTATGTATAATCTTTTTTTCTCAATTATCGTTTTATTTCTTTTTCTGTTGTCTTTTTATTTCTTTTTCTAAATCGATGCAAATGTTCTAAGAAATGATGACTATGCAACTATGTGATAATATTAAGAATTACTGATTGTATATGTAGAATGGAATGATATCTTAATGTTCGTTTGTTAATTTTTTTAATTAATAAAAAAGTTTATTAAAAAAAACGAAAACAAAAAAATTTATACATACCGTACCCCCACCCCCCCTTTCATTAATCACTAGCATTTCAAACTAAATTTATTTTAACACTTGTTGCCCCTATTATTTATTTTTATTCCATGTGTTCTACTCGTCTGTTGAAAAGTCGCATTTTTTTAAGTATGAAATAGGAACATCACAGATCGTGACCTTTCCCTTCTTCTTTCTGACATTTCTATGGCAAATTTTATCACAAGTGGTTTTACAACACACGTTTGCATGCATATACAGTTGAATGTTGTTATTTGTGGTTGCATTATTTGCAGTTCTTTATTGTCGCTAGGAACACTGGATTAGCAAATAACAAATCTCTGCCCTTAGAGGACACAGGGTCATGACATTTTATCAGTCAGTCCATACAGAATCCCCTTTTATGTGGGCTTCTGCCAAAGACCCCTTCTGTCGTTTGCTTCCTCCTTGAATTTGCATGCAAGGATTTTTTTGTTTCACCAACTTTTTAGAGAACTCTATCTAGAAAAAGGATCGTTGCCTTCTGAGCATTTTTCCCCGTTCCCTTTTTTTAAAACCTATTTTATTGTGACATATATGCAAAAAGCGATAAATTTCAAAGCACATTGTAGCAAGTAGTTATAGAAGAGATTTCAGATTTTGGTATGGGTTACAATTCCACAATTTTAGTTTTTTTCCTTCTAGCTGCTCTGAGACACTGGAGACTAAAAGAAATATCAATATAATGATTCAGCGGTCGTACTCATTTGTTAAATCCTATCTTCTCTGTTAAAACTCGACTTTCTCCTTTGCTTTTTTCCCCAGTCTTTAGGGGTATTTGAGCCAAACCCATTCTAACTTTTTCATGTTGGAAAGGAGTGTTAACAGTATAGGATAGGGGGATGGAACTGGTTGATGTTCTTGGAAAGGCTGGTCCCTCTTGGTATCAGGACTTAACTGACCTAGGAACCATCTGGAGATTGTAGCTTTCTGGAAAATATTCATAGTGCATGAAAATTTTGTAGAATCCTCCTGAGCATTTTATGACAGCATTTACATGCAAATAACATAAGTTTAAGGAAGTTTTAATCATAAAATTTTTAAATTATTTTCTTTAAAATACCAAACAACACCAAACAAACGCAAACATTCGTATCTTTTGATCATTCCATTCTACATATATAATCAGTAATTCACAATATCATCACATAGTTGCATATTCATTAGCATGATCATTTCTTGGAACATTTGCATCTATTCAGAAAAAGAAATAAAAAGAAAACAGAAAAAATTCATATATACCATACCCCCCACCCCTCCCCCTCACTGATCACCAGCATTTCACTCTAAATTCGCTTTAACATTTGTTCCCATTATTCATCTTTATTCCATATGTTTTACTCGTCTGTTGACAAGGTAGATAAAAGGAGCATCAGACACAAGGTTTTCACAATCACACAGTCACATTGTGAAAGCTGTATCATTATACAATCATCTTCAAGAAACATGGCTACTGGAACACAGCTCCACATTTTCAGGCAGTTCCCTCCAGCCTCTCCACTACATCTTGAGTAACAAAGTGATATCAATTTAATGCATAAGAATAACCTCCAGGATAACCTCTTGACTCTGTTTGGAATCTCTCAGCCATTGACACTTTGTCTCATTTCACTCTTCCCCCTTTTGGTCCAGAAGGTTTTCTCAATCCCTTGATGCTGAGTCTCAGCTCATTCCAGGATTTCTGTCCTATGTTACCAGGAAGGTCCACACCCCTGGGAGTCATGTCCCTTGTAGACAGGGGGAGGGTAGTGAGTTTGCTTGTTGTGTTGGCTGGAGAGAGGCCACATCTGAGCAACAAAAGAGGCTCTCTTGGGGGTGACTCTTAGGCCTAATTTTAAGTAGACTTAGCCTATCCTTTGTGGGGTTAAGTTCACGCAAACAAACCCCAAGACTGGGGGCTCAGCCTATAGCTTTGGTTGTCCCCACTGCTTGTGAGAATATCAAGATTAATCATAAATCTTATTGAGACGGCTCATTAAATAAGATTTTGACTCATTACCAGTGAACGCACAACCAGCAGAAGTATTACTCTTGCGTCCGCAGAGATTATCCAGCACACACTGATTTCCTCCATCAAGCCCACTGCCACCTTGCACTTAGGGACGCTGGACAGCACTTCAGCACTGCACATGGGGCCATCTTACCCAGCGAAATCAGCCACGGAAAGCACAGAACTTCAAAACATGTGTTTCTAAATATACCGTGAAAAAGACGATTGTTTACAGGGTGAGAGACGAGACCAGAAGGCGGCTCCTTGCCTTGTTGGACTCAAGCTGGGGACGTGTGAGTTGGATGACTCAGGTTTTGTGTTACTGTGCCCACATCTGCCAATAGCTGCACAATCTCTATGAACATTGATACTCAGGTTACAAATAAATTTTAGTGAATAGGCAATTATGCCATAAGGCATCCTTGAGTAGTGAGGATCAACTGTACATGTTTCCATAAATAGTGCTTAGTATTTTTGCATGGGAGCTGGTTTGAAAGGATTTATGTACCCGAAAAAAGCCATGTGTTAATCCTCATCAGTCTTGTGGGAGCAACCGTTTCTCTTAATCCCTTTTCAATAATGTAGGTTGGAAATTTGATTAGGTTATCTCCATGGAGATGTGACTCACCCGCTTATGGGTTTTAACCTTTCATTGGAAGAAGACGTGACTCCACCCATTCCAGATGGGTCTTGACTACTGTTCTGGTTTGCTAGCTGCCGGAATGCAATATACCAGAAATGGAATGATTTTTTAAAAAGAGAATTAAATAAGTTGCTAGTTTACAATTCCAAGGCCAAGAAAATGTCCCAATTAAAACAAGTCTGTAGAAATGTCCAATCAAAGGCATCCATCCAGGGAAAGATACTTTGGTTCAGGAAGGCTGATGAAGTTCAAGATTTCTCTCTCAAGAGGGCGGCTGCCGTGGCTCAGCAGGCAGAGCTCCGACCTGCCATGCTGGAGGTCTGGAGTTTGATCCCTGGTGCCTCCTGCCCATATGCAAATTAAAAAAAAAAAAAAGGAAAAGAAAAGATTTCTCTCTCAAGTGAGAAGGCACATGGTGAACACGGTCAGGGTTTCTCTCTCATCTGGAAGGGCACGGTGTCATCTGCTAACGTTCTCTCCTGGCTTCCGGTTTCATGAAGCTCCCCGGGAGGCATTTTCCTTCTTCATCTCCAAAGGTTGCTGGCTGGTGGACTCTCTACTTCGTGGTGCTGCAGCATTCTCTGCTCTCTCTGAATCTTCCATTCTCTAAAACGTTTCCTCTTTTATAGGACTCCAATAAACCAATCAAGACCCACCCAAATGGGTGGAGATATGCCTCTACCTAATCCAGTTTAACAACCACTCTTGACTAAATCACATCCAGGGAGATGGTCTGATGACAGTTTCAAACATACAATATTGAATAAAGATTACTCTACCTTTATGAAATGGGATTTTGATTAAAACATGGCTTTTCTAGGGGGCATACTTCCTTTTAAACCAGCACAGTTACTTTACTGGAATCATTTAAAAGAGGAGACATTTTGGAGAGAGCTTCAGAATGATGGGAAAGCAACAGAGCAGAGTCATGAGAATAATGAGAGCAGCAGAGACACAAGAACTACGGAGTCCACCAGGCAGCAGCCTTTTGAGATGAAAGAGAATGCCCTTGGGGGAGCTTCATGAAACAAGAAGCCTGGAGAAGAAGCTAGCAGACATCGCCCTGTTCACCATGTGCCTTTCCAGTTGAGAGAGGAACCCTGAACTTCATCAGCCTTCTTGAACCAAGGTATCTTTCCCTGGATGCCTTAGATTGGACAGCTCTATATCCTTGCTGTAATTGGGACATTTCCGTGGCCTTAGAACTGTAACCTTGTAACTTATTAAATTCCCCTTTTTAAAAGCCACTCCAGTTCTGGAATATCGCATTCTGATAGCTAGCAAACTAGAACAGCAGGTAGCTGTTGCACAAGTGATTGCAGAATCTGCACATCTTCTCAAAACTTGCTTTTGTCCTGTAATAATCTGTCTTAAAGTGCTTTCACTGTTAATGTAGAGAATGTATTTAGACAGTCCTCTTGAGAAACATTGAGCTATTTCCATTTTTAAAACACTGTGTCTAGGGTGGATCACCGTGGCTCAGCAGGCAGAGTTCTCACCTGCCATGCCAGAGACCCGGGTTTGGTTCCCGGTGCCTGCCCATGCAAAAAAAAAAAAATTATATCTAGAATGTTCATCTTGTATGTTTTACAAAAGCAATGTCCAATATATAGCAGTTACCAACTCTGTGGGCCTATCTAAATTTAAATAAATTTAATTTAACTTAAAATTCAGTTCCTCCATCTCAGCAGCCACCTTCCAAGCACCCAAAGGCCATCAGTGGCTGGTGGCTGCCAGTTTGGACAGGCACAGATCTAGACCATTCCATCATGGCAGGAAGTTCTGTTGGGCACAGCTGACCGCGAACGGACTTACTTTGAAGTGATGCGCTTACTACAGTTTTGTTTTTGGACATTAAAATCACCTTTGTCTCAGGAAACGATGCTATAGGCAGCTTGGGGGATGTGCCCTCATTTGGCAAAATAACATATTGGGTTCTTTTTTTAAAATATTTTAAAAAATTTGTCTGATCTCTCCAGAGTGTTCCAAAGTCTGATACGTTTGAGTGAGCCCCACAGGGCTGCAGGGGTCAAGTGCAGTAAAAATGATCTCCCCGTGTGTGTGTGTGTGTGTGTATACTTGCGTTAGTGAGAAGTAGGGGTCAGAGTTTGACACTTAGAAGCACAGATGCATTTTTGGAAACAGATAAATAAAGCCCCCAGCAGGGCCCCAGGAATCACAGCATGCCTTTGAAAAGCCCTTAAAATTCAGCCCCTTCCCAGAGGGAGCCTAAACATTTAGTCATATGTTTCCATCTGGAGAAGCCATCTCAAAGGACGCTTGGAATTTCCCTGGACCATTTTTTTTTTTTTTTGCAACTTCTGGCAAATCTATGTTGATTTCACAATTAAAAGTCCAACTACCTGGGTGGCAGAGCATGGGCAGTTTGCTCTACAAAATCATTTGTGCCTTCTTCTTTATTTGTAGTCTCTCTTGGATGGAAAACATCCCATTGTTAGATTGGAACAATATATAGAACTGGACTCACCTTTTACAGTGTGAGTGGTCGCTACTTTCATTTTTAAATTTTAAATTATGATCTTTTTTTGCTGGTGTGTATTTCGGCGGTTCCAATTTCTTTTTGGTAGTTAGAAACTCGTGGTCCTGTGGTTGCTATTCTTGTCCTTGTTTTTATGAGTATGTGAGGTTTTTTTCTCTTTTACTTTTTTTTTTTTTTTTTCCTGTTGTGGGTTTTTGTTGCAATGTTTCAAGCAGGAGCCCCCTGGGGTGGTGTTAGGGGTGCCACCTCCAGGGACAATACTGATGCCCCTTGAATGTCATCTGTCCTCACAGCCCCTACCCCACGCCAGGGAGGTTTAAGGTGGTGGGAAAGTCCCCTGAGTTTCTTTGGCATTTACTTAGAGAAGCTGCAGGCCCCGGTCTGGTGCAGGGCTCTGGAAGGTTCTCGGGGAGGCTCCTTCCTGCCTCTTGCAGCTTCAGGTGTTTGCCAGCCGCCCTTGGTTTCCTTGGCTTGTGGACACCTCCCTCCAGCCTCTGCCCTGTGTGCCCACGGCCATCTCCGTGTGTCCGTCCATGTCTCCTCTTCTCTTCTCTTCCCAGTCGTATGGATTCAGGCCCACCCCCCGCTCCCAGCACCTCACCTTAAATTCCGTTAATTGCATCGCTCACGACCCGATTTCCAAATAAGGCCACATGCCCAGGGACCAGGCGTTAGCTCTTGAAACGTAGCCTTTTGGGGGACACAGATCCATCCACGAAACCAGGATACTTCTGAGAATTGAGGAGAGGGGGGCTGGTAAGAATTGCTCAGAACAGCAGGTGCAGAGGGGACCGTCCCAACTGTTGGGGACCTCGGGCCACCCCACCTATCGGGAACCCCCCAGCCCCTGGCCTGGGCCATGCTCTCTCATGGGGCCCCGGTTTCGTCCGCAGCTGCCCTCTCCATGCAGGGCATCGACGTGGAGCACACGGCCCGGCTACAGGGGATCCGGTACGACAGCACCTTGCAACAGGAGGCCTCGGGCTACTACCGGACACTGACGGCCACGCTGGAAAGGCTGGTGAGTATGGCCCACGGGGTGGGGGGGCCAAGCGGGCAGCCGGCGGTGCTGCCCTCGAGCAGCCCAGGCATGCTGGAAGAGTGAGGAGGAATGCGGGAGACGGTTGCATCCATTGGGCACCGACTCCCACAAGGCTCTAGGCTGTGTTTAAAGATTTCAAAGGTCATTCTCGTGGCGAAGTCAGAATCCTCACGCAAGGCTGGTGGGAAAGGGAAATGGTGACGCCACTGAGAGAAACAACACCGTGGCTTCTCGAAATGAAGGTGGGTGTGTGGGAGCTTTGCATTTTCTGCATGATCTTTCCATAAACCTACAGCTTTTCTCAAAACAACAACAACAACACAACAAATTAAGCATATGAATAAAAAAGTTTCGGCATGGAGTTACTAGAGGACCCAGAAATTCCAGCCCTCTGTATCTACCCAAGGGAAAGGGGAACACTCGGAACTTGGACACAAAGGTTCATAGAAGAATTAGGCATAAACATCGCACAGTGGAAGCAACCCAAGTGTGCACCAGGAGATGCATGGAAAAACAAAATGGCGCCCATCGAGACAGTGGAATATTACACCGCCGTGGAAAGGGATGGAATTCTGATCCATGCAACAACATGGACGAATCTTGACAACATGGTGCTCAGGGAGAGAAGTCAGATGCGAAAGGCCATATGTTGTCTGATTCCATTCACACAAAATATGCAAAAGGGGCAAATCCACGGGGACAGAAACTAGATGGGTGGTTACTGAGGGCTAGGGAGGGGTTTGGAGGAGTGACTGTGGATGGACCTGGGGTTTCTTTTGGGGGTGAAAGCATTCTCCAGTTGGTTGTAGCATTGGTTGCACAAGTCTGTGAATATTCTGAAACTCAGTTAATTGTCCCATTTAAAAGGGTGAATTTTATGGTAGGTGAATTATACCTGGATAAAAAAGTCATTTAAAATTTTAGTCTAAGAGCAATTGAAGGGTGAACTGGGTCAGAATTTGTGTTTTTCAAAGAGTTCCCTGCACACAGGCTGGAGGAGGGGTAAGATATGAGAGGAGCAAGAGGTTCTCCAGAGCAGGGCTCGGAAAACATTTTCTGCAAAGGATTGTTGAGGCACAAACATAGCTCTAGTCAACCAGCATGTGGAGGGCTGGGCACGGGGGTGTGCCAATACAATTTTAATTAAGGATGCTGAAATTTGAATTTTGTAGAAATTTCATGCACCCATGAAACGTTATTTTTCTTTCGTTTTTTTTTTCTTTTTTTTTGCAACCATTTAAAAATGTAAAAATCAGTCTTAGTTTATAGACAGCACAAAAACAGGCCACCATTTAAATTTGGTCCAGGGTCCACAGTTTGCAAACCCGATACCCCAAAGCAGCCCTCTCCAATAGAAATATAATGCAAGCCCCACGTGTTATTTAAACATTTCTAGTCGTCGCTTAAATGTACAGAGAAGCAGGTGAGATTAATTTTAATGTTTCATTTAATCCAGTATATCCCAACTACTATCTCAGCATGCCTTCAAAGGAAAACAAGAATTAGGATATTTTCACCTTCTTTTCTTTGTACTAAGCCTTTAAAATCGGAGTGTATTTTGCACTCACAGCACATCTCAATTCGGACAATATGATTGGATCAACAACGCTCCATCTGGTCATGAAGCGAAGGTAGGGTTTAACGAATGAGTTTGATCGCTGAATCATTATATTGATATTTCTTTTAGTCTCCAGGATCTTAGAGCAGCTAGAAGTAAAAACCTAAAATTGTGGAATTGTAACCCATACCATACTCTGAAATCTGTTCTACAACTTATTGTTGCAGTGTACTTTGAAATTTATTGCTTTTTTTATATATGTTATTTTTCACAAAAAAGGAGAAAGAGTCGATTGTGAAGTTAAGTGCATAGCTATCTGATGATACTGTGAACACTGCTTGTATACTTTGGATGCTTACGCGGTGTGTGAATATATAACATATATCAATAAAAATAAATAAATTTTAAAAATTCACTAAAAATTTAAAGTTAGTAGCAATCTTAAAATTTAAGATTGAAACAAGGTAGAATGAAACAAGACAACAAAGGCATTTTGCTCTATTATGGGATTTAGTACCTGAAAAATATACCACATTCCTTTTTTTTAATGCAAAAAACAAAAAGCTCCATCTGTGTTCAGATTCTGCAACATTTATATACTCAAGTTGCTGCAAACACACGTAACCAAATCAAGAATCAGTGTTGAAATTGAAATTGAAATTAATTAAAGTGAAATAGAATTTCGAAATCGGCCCCTTGGCCACACTAACTAGAGTTCACACGCTCAGTACCTGCTGCATGGCTCGTTGTGGCATATGGGACAGCACAGGTGTAGCACAAACCCTTTACCTCCGAGAGTCCCATCAAATAGCACGGGTCTAGATGGCAGGCCTGGGGCAATGGAGTTGGGAGAAGTGCGCTGATTTAAGGAAGTTTTAAGAGGTAGAATCCACAGGCAATGGACCGCATCATGGGGGTTAGGAAGGAGGTATGGCAGCCATGGGTTTAGCATCTAAGCCAGTGAAAGAATAGACTCTTTGTAGCACTGGGAAAGCAAATCTACAGGAAGTGTGCAGGCATCCCGGGACATCTGGTCACCCAACCGCATGGTAAGGGTTGACTGCCAAAGTCAAGAGCAGAGAAATCCACATGGGTGAGGGGGCCAGCCTTGGTTGCCTTGAGCCTCGGCCTCGGTCTCATGGGAACTGGCATCCAGGCAGACCACCGACCCAAGACAGAGGTGGGGGGTTCCTGGAATGTGGGACTTTTCATGGGGACAATCCCCGGGGAAACTGGTGGGTCACACTAACAGTACATGAGGAGCAAGAAAGATCCTTCTAGCATTTTTTTGGTACTTGCATTGGCAAAGCACGCTTGGCCACAGGGCTTTTTGTTGTTGTTCAATTGAGGTGAGTGGCACATGACATAAAATTTAACCATTATTTGAGATGTACAATACAGCACGTTTTAGTATATTCACTCTTTATAGGTGACCATTCCCACTGCCCAACTCCAGAACCCCGCGCCCATTAGCCATCACCACCACCCCCAATTCCCCTCCTCCAGCCCCTCGCAACCACAAATCTACTTCCTGTCTCTAGGGATTTACCTATTCTGGACATTTCATGTAAGTGGAATCAGACAGTACGTGGCCTCTTGTGACTGGTTCCTTTCACTGTGTCACGTTGTCACGTGGGTCAGTTCTTCGTT
>PVIY010054644.1:0-14129 GCA_004026745.1 Myrmecophaga tridactyla
CTTGTGCATTGGGTTTAAAGTTTAAGAAACTACCTCCTATAACTAAGTCTTGAAGATGTTTCTTTATATTTCCTTCTAGAATTTTTATGGTACTGGCTGTTATATTTAGTTCTTTGATCCACTTTGAATTAATTTTTGTATAGGGAGTAAGGTGGGTGTCCTCTTTCATTCTTTTTGCTTTTGATATGCATTTCCTTCAGACCCATTTATTGAAAAGACTGTTCTGTCCAAATACAGTGGACTAGGGTCTTGGAATATCAGTTGAGCATAGACTTGGTCATCTATATCCACACTCCTAATTCAAGTCCATTCATCAATATGTCTATCTTTGTGCCAGTATCATGTTGTTTTGAGTATTATGGCTTTATAATAAGCTTTAAAGTCATGAGGTGTTAGTCCATCCACTTCATTCTTCTTTAGGACAGTTTTGGCTCTTCGAGGTCATTTTACCTTCCAAATATATTTGATCACTAGCTTTTCTGAGACTTCAAACTAGGTTCTTGGAATTTTGATTCCTATTGTATTGAATCCATAGATCAATTTGGGTAGAATTGACATCTTGATGACATTCGACCTTGCTATCTGTACTGATTTGAAAGGCTTATAGATCATAGAAAAGCCATGTTTTAATTTTGATTCCATCTCGTGGAGGCAACTGTTTCTTTTAATCCCTATTCAGTACTGTATGTTGGAAAATTGATTAGATTTTCCCCAGAGATGTGGCTCACACAATTGTGAGTATTCATTTTTAATAAGAGGGTGATGTGACTCTACCTATCCAGGGTCTGGATTAGTTTACTGGAATCTTTTAAAAGAAGAAGCATTTTTGAGAAAGCTCCAGAACAATGACAGAGAACATGAGAACCAGCCAAATTCATGCAGCCATAGACCTTTGGAGATGAAGAAGGAGCATGCCTCCAGGGGATGTTTATGAAAGAAGCCTTGAGAGAAAGCTAGCAGATGTCACCATGTTCATCATGTGTATTCCCAGTTGAGAAAGAAACCCTGAACTTCATCAGCCTTTCTTGAGTGAAGGTTACCTCTTGGTGCCTTAATTTGGATATTTTTATAAACTTGCTTTAATTGGGACATTTTCATGCCCTTAAAACTGTAAACTAGCAAATTAATAAATTCCTCCCTTTTCAAAGCCATTCCATTTCTGGTATTTAGTAGCTGCCCTAGAGGACAAACTAAATCATGTTCCTCACTATGCTGCCATCTTGCTGTGCCCCTCTAGTATATTTTTAAGCTCTAGTATTGTGACTTTCATCCCTATAATTTAGGTTATGTTTCTCTTTATACCTTCAAATTCTTCTTTTTTGCAATACATTATATTCTTGATATCCTTTATCTCTTTATGCATATTTTCCATGAGATGTCTTGACAGCCTATTATTTTGGTGTAAATCTTAAGGTCAGTTTCTCCCTCTTGCCTAGTTTCTGTTCTTGATTGGCTTTATGCTTTGGGTCTATTTTGATGCTTGGTCCAACTTATTCTGGAGCTATAGAGTATCATGTGTTAAATTGTTCAGATTTTCTAAACTTCTCTAAATTTGATTCTTGCTCTGGATTCATGGTAAAATTTTTAAGGTTGTACTCTATGCACAGTTTTCCAAGTCCAGGAGAAAGCTTGTTTCCCTCTATTCCTTCTCCAGGAATGATGATTTATTCCATTTTTTACCTGCAGAATTTTCTTTCCAGCTACAAATTCTCTCACTCACTCAGCGCTCCTTTTTCCTTACACTTTTCAGTTCTGTGCACCATCCTGCCTTACATTTTTTTTTGTTTGAGGCTTTTCTCCTTCTGGATTTTTCCCATTAGAGTTTCCCACTCCAGAGACCTAGATGGTGTCAACCCACATAGGTGGGTCACTGCAGAAATGTCAGTTGTGTATTTAGATGGTCCAGCTTTCAGAGGCTGACTTGCATATATACACCTCCTGCCAACAGTTCCACTGCAGTCTCTCTTTTTTTGTACTCATTGGTCCTTTTATATGCAGCATTCCTCAGTGGTTTACATTCCACCCTATGTCTCTGAGGACTTGTGTCACCGTGCCTGTATAGTGGGGTTCTAACTTGACACAGTAAGAAGCTCTATATTGTGCATATGCAGCAGGAAGGACCCGGGTCATGCTACATCTATGCATCTCCCAAGCTGTGTAGTTTGGATTGGGAGGTCTGAGATAGAAATATCCTACCTGATCTTAGAGATTTTTTTCTTTTTTTAAATTCAGTATTTATGGAGTCTTTATCCAGTCTCTGTTGTCCTGCAAAGTCCTAAGAATTGGGAATTTTTCCTCTCATTGATTCTGACAGATGAAATTCTAGAAGATGTCTCATGTTACCATATTGAAGATGTCACTCTCCAGTACTATATAATTTTATCACCTACATAGGTTGTGTATCCCTGGCCAGTTTGTCAACTATACCTTGTAAGTATGATGTGTCCTGAATGCAACATATCAGAAGGAACATTCCTCCCTTCTGTCTTAATCCCAAAATGAAGCTGGTATAGAACAGAGCCATGGGCTACCTACCAAAGAAAGAAATGTGAGAATTAAAACTTTGTTAATGTATGCTGCTAAGATTTGGGAGCTTTTATTCCTTCAGTATAATCTGGCAAAGGCCCACTGATACAGCACATAGTACATAAAAATATAGAATATCACACAAAAATAAGAATATAAAAAATGAATTCAATAAGTATTGACTAAATACAGCTGTGCACTGTTCATCCCTTAACAGAAAGAAAGAAATTCTTGTTCAAGATCTGCCTCAAATATCACTTAACTTGAGCAAGATTCTCTGACCACCCCAGTATTAGTCAGGACTTTCTTGATTGCACAAAGCAGAAACTCAACTCTAACTAGTTTTCCACCACACCTCAGCCTACCCCTCTTCAGTTTTCCTTGTCTAAGTACATGGTAACTCCATCTTTCTAGTTGATCAGGTCAAAAATTTTTTAGATGTACTTGTTTGTTCTCTCTTTTATGCCATATCCATTCTGAAAACAAATTTGGTTGTCTGAAAATATTTCCAAAATTTGATCATTTCTCAATACTTGCAGGTCCTTGAGTGGTTCAAACAGTTTGTCATTTCTCAATAGCTTTCCGATAGTCTCTCTATTTCTACCCTTTCCACCTAGAATCAATTCACTGCAAAGCAGCCAGTTGATGCTTTCAAACATAAAACATGAGTCAGATCATGTCACTCCTCTGCTATCCTTCTCACTCAGAGTCAAAGATAAAGTCTTAAAAATGGTCCATAAGGCCTTAATGGGATCTGTCACATTTTCTTACTGATTTCATATCCCAGGTCTTTATAAATTGCTTACTCTGTTTTAACCACATCACTAGTCTCCTTGAAGTGTACAAGGAGCATTCCTGAGTAAAAGCCTTTTACTTGCTGTTCTTGCTGTCTGGAATGCTCTTTTCCTGATATCCATGGCTTGCTCCCTCATTACCTTTTCTGTGAGTTCTCCTTATCATATGTAAAATTGTAATAATCCCTTTCCACTCTCCTTTTTCCTTTTCTCAACTTCAGTTTTCTCCATACACTCAAGTCATCTCTATACTGTATTTTTGTCTGCACTATAATTTGTTTATTCTCTCTTTTCTCCCACTATAATTTAAGCTCCATTGGGGCAAGGGTTTATATCTATTTTTGTCACTGGCATATTGTATTAAATTATCTACTGCTATTGCTATTAGCTATGGCTATTGTGGCAAAAAATCACCATGAAATTTAATCTTAAAATGACAATAAGGTCATATTATCTTTTACAATTTCTGCATGACAAGAATCTAAGAGCAGCTTGCTGACTGGTTCTGGCTCAGGGATTCTCATGTGATTCAGTCAGATATGGGCCAAGACTGAAGGCCTGACCAGAAGTGAAGGATTTGCTTCCAAGAGGGCTGTTTCACATGAAAGTCAAGTTGGTATTAGTTGTTGATGGGGGGGCCTTAGATTTTTTCTTCATAAGGCTGTTCACATGTGGTTCTGGCTTCTCCTAAAATGTGCAGTCTAAGAGAACAAGACAAAAGCTGCAATGTCATAAAGACTTAGCCTTAGAGGTTATACCCTTTCACTTTTGCCATATTTTATGGCACACAAGCCAGCTCTTATTCAGTGTGGGGGGATTATTCAAGGACATGAACACTGAGTGGCAAAGATCATTGGGAATCAATTTGGAGGATGGCTAACATACCTGTCTATCCACAGAGCCCAGAACAGTCCCTGGTATAATATCTATTCAAAAAATATTTGATGAGTGAATGAGTCACTTGATGGTTATTGATGAAATAATAGAAGTAAAGAAAGGTTAGAAGAACAAAGTCTTAGAAAAGGCAGGATTTACTGGAAATGGAAATTCTAATAAACTCAGAATGCTCTCCATCTCTTCTCTGTCTCTTAGGGTATTGCCAGGATCTCTGCATTTATATCCTTAGAGCTGTATAATAAGAGAGGCAAAGATCTATACTTTTCCAGTTATAATTTGAAAAACCCCAGAGTAAGACTCTGGCAGGTCTACCCTCTATAACCGATTGGTATGGCCAGGAGGTAAGGCAATGTGATTAGATTAGCTGTAGTCAAGCACCTATACCTGTTAATAGAAGAATATGGAAGGGCATATAGACAAATAAAAATAATCCAACTTGTTCAGTCAAGTTAAATACTGCCTTTTTTGTATATTCCCAAATATAATAGAACATATCATGTGCTTACTTGTTAATATGTCTGTTTTCTATACCATACCTCAAGTTCCTACAATGAAATCTGAATGCAAGACCATGCTTTTATACACTAAACAACATGAGATTTGTAGTCAAAAGTCATTGATGCTTGCATTTTTGCTTTTTCTTTTATTATCACTGTGGCTTTGGACCAAACTTAACTTCTTCATTTTTTAAATGGTCCTAATAATGGCCTGTTATTGCCAACACAATATACAAGCTAAAAATATTAGTTAATGTCCTTTCTCTTAGGCAAGTCCTGGACATAACTGTATTCCTTAAAAATGTTTGTGAATGAAAAAAAGAAAGAAAAGGCTGCGTCTACAAGATGGATCATGATTAACACATAGCTTTCCTAAGGTACATAATCCTTTCAAACTAGCATATTACACCTTCTGGACCATAAAAAAAGACATGTTTTCTTTCCATATAAAAAATACTTTCACTCAATCACAATATCAGAGGTCCTTAAACCATTTAAGTAACAAAACAAATAGAACACAAGGTTAAGAGTAGTACAAAGTCTCATCAAAGTCTATTACAGGCATGGTATGTTCTAAGGCAAAATTTTCCTATGGCTCTGGCCCTGTAAAACTCAGAACAAGTTATTTGCTGCCAACATACAAAGGAGGAAAAATCATAGGAGAAATATTCCCATTTCCATAGGGAGAAATCAGAAGGAACACATGGATCACTGGACTGAAGCAGTTTTGAAAATCTGCAGGGCAAACTCTTTCAGATTTCAAGGTCTGAGAGTTATTTACCCTCAGGGCTTTAGAAAGCAGCAGTCCCAACCTTTCCAATTGCCTATGCAACAGCCTGCCTCTCTTTGAGTGCAACCTTGGGGGGGCATTGGGGAGATCACATTTTTCTCAGCCACACCCTTTTCAAGCATTGAGCACCTGGGCTGTCTGTCATATGCAGGACACACCCTCAACCCTCCATGTGGTGGCAGCCAGGCTTTTCCCAATCATTGAGGTATGTGGTCTACCCTCTCCAAGGTCTAAGGTGGCACAATTCTTCCACTGTAATGAGGTGGAAGGCCCACCATCTGCTCTCAGGGAAACTCACCCTCTCCAAATGATTGGGTGGGTACACTCTCCTGGGCTGAGTTTTCTTGACTGTAGACTTTAGCTTCCATAGTTCCACCTCTCAAAAACTCAATCTCTAATCCTGTTTTTTTCTGAAATGAATGAATGCTTCCACATTTGGCCACATATTTACATAAGGTACTGTTCTCTGTGGTGTCCTTTCCTGGAAGCCTAGAATTTTCCAGAACATCAATTTCTGGTTTCTTTGTACCCAAGAGTTCAAGTCTTAGCTTATCTCTTTCCTGTCACATTTTGCTAGAAGTTGCAAGGATAAACCAGACTGCACTTTCTTCATTTAATTTGAAAA
The DNA here is from genome assembly GCA_004026745.1 of Myrmecophaga tridactyla. Lineage (NCBI taxonomy): Eukaryota > Metazoa > Chordata > Mammalia > Pilosa > Myrmecophagidae > Myrmecophaga > Myrmecophaga tridactyla. The sequence goes on from PVIY010054644.1 coordinate 6,130, forward strand.
TCTCTTCTGCTGAATATCTGCATTCATGGCTTTTAAAATCTGCCTTCCAGCCAAAGCCACTAGTCAACTTAACCAGATTATCTGCCATTTTAAAACATGAATCATCTTCTTTCCAATTTGCAATAACATGTGCCTCATTTCTGTCTAAGCCTTATCAGAAGTATCTTTAAAGTCCTCATTTCAACCTACAGTCTTTTCAAAGAATTCTAGGCCTTCTCTATCAAGTTCCACACAACTCCTCTGAAATCTTTCCCTGATCCATTTAAAAACCTTTTCCAACATGTTCAGTATTTGCAAACTGAAACACCCCACTTCTCTGGTACCAAAATCTGTTCTTGTTTTCTAGCTGCCAGAATGTGATATACCGAAGCAGAATTGCTTTTAAGAAGGGGAAATTATTAAGTTGCAAGTTTACAGCTCTAAGGACAGAAATTGTCCAAATTAATGCAAGTATATTGAAAGGCCCAATCTAAGGTATCCAGGGAAAGGTACCTTAGTTCAAGAAGGCTGATGATATTCAGAGGTTCTCTCTCAACTAGAAAGGTGTATGGTAAACATGGTGATGTCTGCTACCTTTCTCTCCAGGCTTCTTGCTTCATGAAGCTCCCCCAGAGGTGCTGTCCTTTATTTCCAAAGGTCACTGGCCAGTGGACTCTCTTCACTCTCATGGTTCTCATGGCACTATTGCTCCTTTCAAAAGGATTTTAAAGGATTCTGGTAAACTAATCAAGACCTTTTTTTGGAATTGGCAGAGTCACATCTGCCTCAAATCAAAGGATAATACCCACAATTGGGTGTGTGGTATCTCTGTGCAGATAATCTAATCAAGTTTCCAATCTACAGTGCTGAATAGGGATTGTAAGAAATGATGCCTCTACAAGATGAATGAGGATTAAAACATGGCTTTTCTGTGGTACATAATCCTTTCAATCCAGCACAGGTGATGAAGAGTTGGGAATTTTCTTCAGCAATCCCAAGGAAACCATGCATATATGCCCTCTGCTTTATAGTTTCCTATCTTATGTAGGTTTCAGATATGGCCCCTCAGAAATCCAGACTCAGTAATTTCATCAGAGCATAAATCACCTTCTTATACACTGAAAAAATATAATCTTCCATTTACCTTCAAATTTTACTTTTTCCTACTGCTAACTAAGACTATAAATATCAACTCTATATGTCCCATTTCATCAACTGTAAAATAGTTTGGTGTATTGATTAACCTCATAAAATTCTTACATATTCCAATGCCTCTGGGGATTTTAGAACATTGTTCAGCACATCATCAGCTCACAAATGATATCTTTTTCTGAATAAATATCATTTTATCTTTTTCATGTTTAGTATAAAGCTTACTGAAAATCTCTCTTGTGTGTTTTCATTTGTTCTTAGTGATAAATTGAAAATTTCTGAAATAGCATGTCCAAATTTACAATGCTTTGTAATACAGTAATTTAAGTGATTAATACACCCTCTACATTTATTAAAGTGTTTTGTTTTTGGTTAAGTTACTACAGGCAAATATATTCATTGGGATTGCCACACATTTCCCTCAAACCATATCTCAAAGATTGTGTAATTGAATCCTGTTTATTACATATATTACTTAGTCTTACCAAATTTTCACCTTTCATGTTTTTTCACCCTCCTTTGATTCTTAAGATAGATTACAGCATTTACATTTTGTATAGTAATAACAACATATTAAGTAACTAATACAAAGACTCCTAAATGTCATTTAAATGCTTATTCATTAAAAAGTTCTCATTAGCACTTGTTTCTGACTGTTATGCATTTCCTGTAAAATTTTACTGTCATATGCCACACTTCAATGGTTCAAAATTTAAGTGATTATGGTAGCAAAATAATAGTTGAAAATGTTATTATCTAGAACATTCATTTTTTCAAAGTACATCTTTATTGTGTTCAAGATTTTATGATATGCAGTTTCTTTCATTCTTGCCTTGCAAGTCCATATTACTGAGTTTCTCTTATTAGATAGGCTCCCTATTTAGGATTGAATAATATCCCATACAAATGTTTTGCCCAGGTTTCAACACCTCATTCTGTGGTATTGAAATGATTTATAAATAGGATTCTGAAGGTGTGTCCAAGCTGAGTGAGGCTGGACCTTTTTCCTATATGGCTGAAGTTGTTATAAACAAAGGAATTGGACAGAGAAGGAGAGACCACAGACAGTCAATAGAATCTAGAACAGAAAGCAGAAGTTGTCTCCATGCACATTACCATATTCTGGAAAAGCCCCAAGGAACCCTATAGATTGCAAGTCTTCCAGAAGATAGTGAACCTAAGATAACACAGGATTTCTAGACCATGAGTCAGATTTCTGTTATTAAGCTAACCCATTTTGTAGTACTTATTTTAACACTCCCAACATCAATTCTGTATGCTATATTTTGCATGACAATATTCACTTCAGTGAATTTTAAGATACTGTGGGTTTTAAGTCATATATGATCAACCACACAATTATTGTCAATAAATATATGCATGTGTTTATTTATTCCTACTATTATCAAGTCTTACATTGTGTATTAAATTTGCTTGGTTCACAAATCAGTAGTAGTTTTACCTTGTCTAGGTGCGTAGCTATTTAGAAAGGTTTTTTTTGTTTTGCATGGGAAATGAACCCGGGTCTCTGGCATGTCAGGTGAGAGCTGTGCCTGCTGAGCTACCATGGCCTGCCCAAGAAAGTTTTAATTTCACTATCTATTTGTTGAAGAATATTTATTTTCTTTGAAAGAGAAAAACATTTTGGATTTGAGGGCTGTTTTTGTAGTGTTTAAAACATTGTTTCTCTACCAGTTAATTTTTAATGTTTTTATATTTTGTTGCACTTCAGCTATATCTTCTTAGGACATCCAAGACTTGCTTCCTTACAATGAATCTACTTGCAGAATGGTAGATTCATTCCAAAAAGTTATATTGGGAAAATTTTCCAGCTGTAGTAGCCTTGAGTATTTACACTTAAGACTCTGGAAGTAAGGGTCAACTACTAGTAACTAAAACCTCACTATGAAAAGATATCAAGGACATAAAATGTCTCAGTACAATCTCATTTTAAATGAGTTACTTTTTTTACAATAAACAGGCAGAAAATTTATTGAGAAAGCATGTAAGAGAATATGCAGGCACTCTCACAAAGACAGAGGTGAAAGGCAATAGACAATGTGGAGATGCTAGATTTTATAGATTAGCTTTACTTACTCCCTTTCCCCTTTCCTTGTTCAGAGCTTTATCTTCTACCCTCCTTGCTCTTCAGGGCAGTGCTGTGTAGTAGATAGTGCATTTGGCCCCACTCCTATCTGTAGAGGACTCACTCAGGTATGGGTCATTTGGCTCCAGATGGGTTGGTTGCCACTGGATGTTTCCCCTAAGTAAACAGCTCCCAGACATGTTGTCTTTCCAGGGCACAGGCTTTCCTGACCTTGATTAACCATACTTGCTTAAGGGTCCCTTCACACTTTTTTTCCCTTCTACTCTCTCTCCATTCTAACCTGCCTCAATGTCCTGCTCAGAGAGTTCTTGCCCCTTAATCTTAAGGGGTGATGGGAGACTGGCATTTGTCTTCTCCTTGTCAGAGGTGCAACTCCTGCCTGATGGGGTACAGAGCTTTCTGGTTATCTCTTTAAGTTGAGAGGGGAGGGGTCAAGGAGACATTGGAAAAACTGAAAATCCTTACATCAGCATTGGTTTAGTGTAAAAGGCTTCTAGTCTGGAAGAAATAAATTTGGTGAGGAACCTAAAAATGCAAAGACAAATTAACAGCAAGGGGAGGATAGAAGTGAGCAGACTTAAGAGATACATCAGCCAAGTGAGATTGGGGAAGGGGGAAGGAAATTATCATCTTTCAGGTTGAAGAGAAAGCCTTGTGTCTTCTCTCTAAGACATCTCAGCAGGTGAACTTACTACCTTCCCTCCTACATGGGAAATGACTCCCAGAGGTGTAAATCTTTCTGACAACATTGGACAGGACTCCTGAGGATGAGCCTGGAGCTAGCATCAGGGGATTGAGAAAGCTTCTTGACAAAAAGGGGGAAGAGAGATATGAGACAAAATAAAGTTTCCATTGCTGAGAGATTTCAAACAGAGTTAAGAGGTTATCCTAGAGGTTGTTATGCATTATGTAAATATCTCTTTTTGGTTTATGGTGTATTGGAGTAGCCAGAGGGAGGTACCTGAAACTGTTTAACTGTGTTCCAATAACCTTGATTCTTGAAGATGATTGTATAAATATATAGTTTTTACAATGTAACCATGTGATTGTGAAAATCTTGTGCCTGATGCTTCTTTTATAAGGGTATGAAGAGATGACTAAAAATATAAGAATTAAAAAATAAATAAATAATAGGGGGTAAGGGGTAAAAAGCTTGAGCAGATTGAAATACTAGTGGTCAATGAGAGGAAGTGGTATAGGGTATGGGATGTATGAGTCTTTTTCTATTATAATTATTTTTCTAGAGTGATGCAAATGTTCTAAAAATGATCATGGTGAAGAATAGTCAACTATATGATGATATTGAGACACTGTATACTATGGATCAAGAGTATGTGGGTGATTTCCCAATAAAAAATATTTTTTAAAAAACTGAAATAAAAACCTGCATTAAACATAGCCATTTGGGACTTATAGATGCCAGTATTATTGTATTATATTGTTTTGTATGTAACTGCACTTTTTACTTCCCACAGGTGGTGAAATACAAATGCATAAAATGTGATGAGAAATCTACATTTTGGACATCTAATGGACAAAGATATAACTGGTGGGGGAACATAAAGTTATAGGAAAACAATATATGCAGGCTATTGAAGTTAATTTGTTATCAACCATATATAATTGTTATGCATTTAGAAGGTTAAATTTTAACCCTATGGGAACTATAAGGGAAACTATTGGAAAATATATCCAGATAGAATTGAAAAGGCATGAAAAATGATACAACACAAGAAAGCAAATAAACTAAAAAGTAGGCTTTAATGGAAGAGAAAGATAAAAAGTTATAACTTCCAAGGGCTAAATAGCAAAATGTCAAGAGAAAAACCTACATTATCAGCAGTGATTTTAAATTTAAATGGAGTAATCTCTCCAGTAAAAAAGCAGAGATTGGCAGAATAAATTAAGAAAGACTGGCCCAGCTCTATGCTTTTGTGAGACTCACTTTAAAGTCAAAGTTACATAGTAGAAAGAATGGAAAACCTATAGCAAGCTATTGGAAACAAAAGGCATCTGGGGCAACAATATTAGTACTGGATAAAATAGATATTAAGTTAAAAACAGTTTCAAGGAACACAGTCATTACATACTGACAAACAGGAAGATATAACAATTATAAAGTGAGTCCTTGCAAATGTGCACCAGAGTCAATTAAGTGACACCCACATTTTGAGGAATGCAAACGTTCATTTAGCAAATGCTAGCCTCATGAGGACAGTAGAATGTTTCCTCAAATCTGTCTCCCTGAGCTGGAGAAACATTCAGTGTTTTATGGCATTCAAACAAAATCAGATAGATTTAGATGATGAGGTTGGAGATAGTCTAATCTCTGAGTATGTACAGGTTGATTACTGGCTTTGCTCACTTGAAGTTTAAGGTTTCAGCTATTGAATATATCAGCTGCAGGCCAACTCTGATTAGAACTGACTTGGTCAGTTCTGGGCTGACTCATGTTACTTTGTTAATAAACACTAAGAGTATCAAATTTGAGGGTTACAAAAACAAGATAAGGAGACACATGCTTGACCATTCATGACTTAACACATTATTGTCCAGTTACAGGGTAAAGATGATTACAATTATATTGTAAAACATAGCATCATCATCAAAGAAACAAGTCATCTGGGTTACAGTTCAGTGAGTTATAACAGTTACAGATAATTGCTGCTGGGTACATCAGAGTATATCAGAAAGTTAGAGAGCATTTAGATAATGATTCTGTAACTATAACTATATTTGTTAGCACTTGTCACAATACTAGCAAACCAAAAACAACAGCATTTTTATATGATATATAAACAGAATTATATACCATGATTATTCTAATTTGCTAAAGCTGCTGAAATGCAAATACCAGAAAAGAGTTGGCTTTTACAATGGGAACTTACTGGTTTACAAGTTTACAGTTCTGAGGCTGTGAAAATGCCCAAATCAAGGCAATGTATTCTTCCTGAAGGCCAGTTGCTGGCTATCCTGGACTCCTCTATTAAATGGCAAGTTGCATGGTGATGTTGCCAGTCTCTCCCCTGTGCTCTGTGTTCTGCTGCTCTCAGTTTCCTGCTTGCATGTCTTTTTTTTAAAATCATTTTTGTCTTAATTTCCTTCTATTATAAATAATTTCCATGAGAAGATTAAGATCCACCTTGAATGAGTTCTGTCACATATTAATTTATGATCCTACCTACCAATACATCTTATTTACAATAGGCCCAAATCTATGGGTTGGATTCCCTTTAAGTTTGGAAAGAAAGCTTATACATCTAGACAAATGTTTCTGACAAATTTTCTGGAAACAATGTCTCTTCAACAAATTGTTCTGGGGAAACTGGGAAGCCACTTAAAAAGAATGTAAATTGACCCCTACCTAATACCATATACCTAAAGTAACTGTGCATGCATTAAATCTTGCCCATAAGAACTTAAACCATGAAAACCCTAGGAGAAAATATATTGATAAAATCTATAACCTTGGATTTGGTAGTGATTTCTAAGATATGACAACAAAGCATGAATAAAAAGGAAAAAAAGCTGGTAAGTGGACCATATCAAAATTTAACAACTTTTTTATATCATATGACACTTTAAGACAGTGAAAGATAAGTTAAAGAATGAGAGAAAATAAATGCTACGTATATGATAAGGTTTTAACATCCATAATATAAAGAATGAAGAAAAAAGACAGATAATTCAATTTAATGATTGAGTAAAGGATTCAAATAGACATTATTCCAAGATGATATACAATGGACCAATAAGTAGAGGAAGAAGATGCTCATCATTATTGGTCATCATGAAGATAAAATAAAAACCACAGTGAGATACCACTTCACACCCACTATAATGCCTATTTCTTTCAAAGGGAGTAAATATTTCTGTGAGGATTCAGAGAAATTGTAACTTTACACATTGATGGTGGTATTGTAAAATGTTGTAGTTGATGCAGAAACTTCCTTGGTAGTTCCTCTGAAGTTTGAAAATTAGAATGCTATACCATATAATCTGGCAATCTCATGAGTGGTATATACCAAAAATAATTGAGAAAAGGGATTGGAACATATATTTATATACTATGTTTAGTACCTGTGCTGGTTTGAAAGGATGTATGTACCCTAGAAAGCAATGTTTTAATCTTAATCCCATTTTGTAAAGGCAGTCATTTCTTCTAATCCCTATTCAGTACAGTAAATTCAAAACCATAATTAGATCATCTCCCTGGAGATGTGATTCAATCAAGAGTGGTTGTTAAACTGGATTAGGTGGAGATGTGTCTCCACCCATTTGGGTGGGTCTTGATTAGGTTATTGGAATCCTTTAAAAAAGGAAACATTTTGGAGAAAGCTGAGAGATTCAGAGAGAGCAGAGAAGAATGACATAGTCATGAGAAGCAGAGAGTCCACCAGCCAATGACCTTTGGAGATGAAGAAGTGAAACACTTTCCTGGAAGCTGGAAAAAAGCTAGCAGATGATGCCATGTTTGCCATGTGTCCTTCCAGCTGAGAGAGGAACCCTGACTGTGTTTGCCATGTACCTTCTTACTTGAGAGAGAAACCCTGAATTTCATCAGCCTTCTTAAACCAAGGTATCTTTCCTTGGATGCCTTTGATTGGACAATACTATAGACTTGTTTTAGTTGGGACATTTTCTCAGCTTTAGAACCATAAGCTAGCAACTTATTAAATTCCCCTTTTAAAAGGCCATTCTGTTCCTGGTATATTGCATTCCTGAAGCTAGCAAACTAACTTTAATGTTCATCAAGAGATGA
>PVIY010054645.1:0-14130 GCA_004026745.1 Myrmecophaga tridactyla
AGGAAAAACTTTCCATGGTTTTTCTCCTACATAGCAGTATGCACTTCTGCCAATTACACCCCCAAAGGCAACTCTATTCTAATAGTAGCTTGTTAATGACCACCACATCCTTCCAATCTGGCAATATCAGGGATGATCCTTGGCCAGGTTATTTATACATATGCTATTCTGGTCATTGACTGGTTGGAATAAAGCATATGCAAATCTGTAAAAGCATTATTTCTGAAATAAAATTTGTGGCATTCTTCTATGCAGTCTATGCCTCTTACCCAACAAACCACACATGGGAGACGGGGTGAGACAGAGACACAGAAAGAGCAGAGAGAGAGAACACAGAGTGACTGATGACCCTAATTATTCATTATTGCAATCAGAAGTCAGATTTCAGAACCCATGATTACTTTCTCTGTAGGAACTCTAGCTCTCACATCCAGTTCTCAGTGCTTCTCATGAAGACACATCAGAAGGCTAGAAATAACTTCCTTATAAATATTATTAAAAAAAATAAATATTATTAAGAAAACAAACATGGGGCATCAAATACTCTTTGGGTCAACAGTTTATATAGTGATAATTAGATCTACCTGGATTCCCAATTCCCAGCCAGGGGACACAAGACTTTGGGGAATGTTATAGCTGGAAGGGACCTTAAAGATTACAGAGTTTGTACCCTGATTTTCTCTGGTGGCTAGCAGAAACTCACAGGGAAACAGCTGGGCTCAGAAGAACAAGGTAACAAAGCCAAACATAATTTCATGCAACAATTTGGCTACTCATTGGTTCTGCAGTACTGGGAAATATAAAGAATCAAGAATTCTTCTTAACAAAGGATTTTGAGACCAAAGTATAAGAATTTACAGTGTACCAACATAGCCAAACTCTGGAAGAATTTGATGGTGGGATAGGGAGGATGATCTAAATTAGCATTTTTTTAAAAAGGAACACACTGTATTAGTATTTTAAAAATTGTATTCAATTCAATTCAATTCAAAGTGACTGTTAGAATGGTAGCAAGAAAAGATCTGCTAGGTTTGTTTACATGAATAGATAAGGAACACGTATAATTAAAAGTATTATTTTGCCACAATGAATGTAGTTCTTAAGTTCTTAAGAAGAAGTTCTGCCTTAAATGCCCTTCTCATCTATCGCCTCTCCTTTAACACCCATTTCCACCTGTCAAATTCTACTTATTTTTCAATGGCCGTCTCAAATGCCACCTTGTCTGTGAAGCCACCTCACTGGAATTAATTAAATTACTCTTTCCTATGTGTTCTCAGAGCATTTTATCTAGAATTTGCTTTTCAAATGTTTCTGTACTCTCTCACTTACTCCTTCCACACAACTAAACTTTTATTGAGCCTTACTATATGCCAGGTTCTGTGCTAGTGACTAGGAATACAGAGATGAACAAAACTTATTTACTGCTCTGGAAGAACTCTTAATATAGTAAGAGGCACAGACATATAAACAACCAAGTGTAAATTATTGTAATAAATGTGATAATAAAACTATGAGTAAAGTGCTATGAGGACAAAGAAGAAGTGATTCAATCTGCTGGAATGGTTTGTATGTGTGTTAATGGGGTTGGGGGAGGAGATGAAGAATGCTAGGGAGTTCTTAGGGAAAGAGTTATTTGAAATGAGTTTTTAGGGAGGGATAGCATTTTCCTCCAGGTAGTGAATGGAAGGTTGGGATGCAGAAGAACATTTCAGGAAGCAGGAAAACTAAGCATTTACCATTGACCACCCTGAATTACAGTTATTGGTACATGTCTCTCCTCTGCTAGCCTGTATGCTCCTTTAGGTCAAGGACTGGGTTTTAGAAATTTTTGCTTCCATATTATTTAGTTCTGTCCTGGGTAGAGAGTAAGTATTCAAGAACTATTTCAATGAACGAATAAAGAGAATTGACTTACATTGATTTGGGGCACCAAATGTAATTTATGTGACAGACACTCAAATTGGTTATTTGTATACCTTTTCAGAATGCTAAGCTGTCTTAAAAGGGTTGCCGTTATTGCTAAACTGATTCTTTGTCTCGAAGACTGAATTTAATGTAGGAATTTGCTTAGAGTTACAACCAGGAATAGACGTACCCAAACTAAGATTTCACTTTTATCTCATTAGCCATAATCTTTTTTTTTTCCATTTAGGCAAAGTCATACACATAATCAAGCTTGTAAATTTTACTTTCAAAGATAAATTCCAGATAATCATCTCTGTCTGGTAGTAATCTGGATTTAAGGTCTGAACTAGCAAAACATGCCATGCTAAACATTTGTTCAGAATCATCACTTAGTGGTGGAGAAGTTAAGTCCTGGTCGGATTCACTTTCCAGACAAAAACGACATCCAGAATTTCTTTAAGTGTTTCATCAATGTAGTCCCACACCACCAAAGGAAGAGCTTGATCATTTCTCCATGAATACTACAATCAAAGGCAGTGGCCAAGAGTATTCAGAAGGCAAGTGTCAGCGGTTGTCAAATGGTCTTCAAAATACCTTACCCAAGGCTGAAGAACATGTCCTTTCATGCTGAGTCTCCTATACTGCTTGTGTGACAATTCCTCAAGAGGTCAGAGGTTGTAGCATGGTTGTGAATGACTGCTTCTAGGTAATTTGATAGAAAACATGATACTTTGGAACAGGAGTTCATTAGTGCCAACAAAATAAAAAATTTGGAAGGGATTATCCACTTTAACTTGTTATCACTTCCTAATTACCTAAGCACTGCCATCTGTTTACATTTGTTTTGTTTATGCTCCATCAATTAACTAGCCAATTGCTGTCAAAGTTATCTGATCTTGAACACAATACATACACATACATTCCTTCTGTGATATACTCATCTCATTGTGAAGTTATTTCTTAGCCATTACACTAAATTCTCTCACAAACAGTCCCTTTACTCTCTGTGTTCCCTCAGAACACAGAACATATTGCTATCATAGCTCTTATTACATTATATTTGTATTGCCTCTTTTGTGTCTGTCGCTCACAATGGACTCTGGAATCTTCTGTCCTACTTTGTTATTCCTAGTGCAAACAGATACCATGTCTGACATAGAATAGATGCTTAAAAAACTCTTTTAAGCAAATGAATGAGGAAATAAATGAATATATATAAGAGTCATGTACAGACATTCTTTTTCCCATAAGCAGGGTCAAACTATTTAGAAAGGAATAACTACTCTGTTGTTGTACTAACATAAAATCATTGTTGAGCTGAACATTATATAAAAAATTGAAAGGGAGAGGAAGATAAAATGGTGATAATTTGAGGTATTATAAACCTCACATACTGATAATGTAAGAAAACCATGATTACAGAAATACAAACTTCAAGAGATAAAAATTTGTGAATGGGAAGATACTTTTCATCATGATGATTCTTCATGTGTAAGAAGGAACTGACTGGAATTTCTTTGAGAATTTAAAGTGATTAAATTTATGAAAAGAAATGTGCATGTAGCAACCATATTTGTTAGTTCCTCAAGAGCAGAGACCATAAACCTTATCTACTTTTGTATCTCCTACAGTGGTCCAATGCAGGGTAGGACATCAGACCTTTGGAACATACCAGGACTTAAATAAATGGTGAATAATCATGTTAATGATAGTAATTATAAGATTAATAATAGCTAGCTCTTACATAATGTTTTCTATGCACCAGGCTCTGTTCTAGGTACTTTACATACATTAATTTAAAACTCACAGCTGTTACCGACAAGGGCTGTGGATTCTTTTGCCTGATATGCTCAATAACCAATTCCTGAGACACCAGGGTTTCAAAGAGAGAAAGAGTTTATTACTAAGTGCGTAGTAGGAGAGCAGATGGCCTAGCAGCCCAAAATCTGTCCCCCAAACTGCAGTAGTTCTGATAATTTTATTAGAGAAAAGATGTGCAGGGTTTAGGATAATGAGCACAGTGGCTCCAGATGATGTAATTAGAGATGATCTAATTACTGAGCACGCACAGATTGATTACATGCTTAGTTACAGAACGCGTGTAAGAAAATGGCAGAATGAGGTATAGGTGACTTGTAGAAAGTCTAAGCTACTCTGCATGTTAGGTGGGCCCATTTTGGTTAGATACAGTCTAGGTTATCAAGATTACTTTGGATTAAAGGTGGGTTAGTTCTTGGCTGACTCAAGACCCTTCATTAATAAACATTAGTAAATGTCATTAGTGATTACAAGACTCTAAAGTTGAAAAACTGGATAACTGGGTACAAATGAAGGTTAGTCACAACGTTTTTACAATCACAGGGGCAGAAGATAAGGGCTATACAATCATTATCAGAGATCAAGGAGCTGGATTACAATTTAGAGATTTCAGGAATTTCCCTCTGTCTACTCCAATATACCAGAAAACAAAAAAGAATATCTATATAATGATTCAGTAATCAAAATCATCCCTTAAATCCTGCTTTCTTGGTTACACAACAACCCAAATTCAGGCTCTTAACCACTATTTATACCAAACTAGAGGAATTCTAAAAGTATAGAATATTTGAGTTGGGAGGGCTACAGAGCTCATCATTATATAGAGGGGTGGTTCTCATGTCCTCTATTGCTGGGGATCTTAACTGGGTCTAAGTTTCCCCCTCCAGGGGATATTTGACAACAAATGAGGACATTCCTGTTTATGAAAATTAGGGGGCAGGGGAGGGGCTATTGGCATCTGGTGGGTAGAGGCCAGGGATACTGCTAAACACTCTATAACACCGAGGACACCCCCTACAACAAACAATTATATGATCCAAAATGTCAATAGTGCTGAGCTTGAGAAAACCTCCTCTATTGTTCAATTTTGTTGTGTTCTTACTGGAGAGTTCCTCATATCCCTGGTTTCTTCACTACCCGTCCTCCATGCCATTCCCTCCCCATGTGCATTCAATCACAACTTCCATAGTTTATGCCCCCATCTATCCTACCCTTAAGCACCTGTGCTGTAAGAACTACTCTGACTGGTCCCCAAGAATCTATTAACATTTTTAGCAGGGTTCCTTCCATGATGGACACCAAAGAGATGATCCCTGTATTGGGCATTCCAGGTCCCATGGAAGGCTGATGGGATGCTATTTAGAGGGTGGCCTTGGTAATAATGCTGGGAATTCTGAGACAAAGGAAAGAGAGAAGTAAAAAATGCTTGCACAGAACGCAGGAAATAAACCCCAATTCTGGGCACATTACCCAGAACTTTGGAAGTTTTTCTTGTGAAAGATGATGGCACAAGGGCAGTGTTGGTTGTCCTAGTGCTTAACAACATTGTGTTTTCTGTTCTTTGGCTAAGGGAAAGGAAACAGCAGAATAAATCATGTTTTGGGTCTGCATTAAGCCTAGGACTCAAGGTTTTTATCTTCTGTTTCATAATTTATTGCTCGTGAAGCAATATATTGTGCATTGCAGGTGTTATTTTGAATTGCTTTTTATTTTCTTTGAAAATTAACAATCCATCATTGTTTGAGAACAATGCACTATAACCTCAGGCACAACTCCTACCCTCTCTCCTTCATCACTGATGTCACCACTAGTGATGCCACAGTTTGTGTCATGGTTATTCAGGGTGAGAGAACTGGCAGGTGCTTTTATATGACAAGACCACTGGACAGCTTAAGAGGATGACATTATTAGACAAGCAAGGGCTTTACCTGCTCATGAGTATTACCAAGAATGGATCAAGGAGGTACTCAAGGGAATCAGAATAACATACATATTCTTCCTTGTGCAAGGCAAGGGAAGAGAAGGGAAGGGAAGAGATCTTATACTAACCTGTATAGCAGGCAATCATTCTCACATGGGTTGTGAGTGTGACAGGGTGAGAGTTGGGAGATAGTAGCTTGATTCTCAAGGTATGCAGAAGAGAACATTGGAATAGAAGGTGCTTTTGCAAACTAAATCCCATCCTGGAGAAGACACTGTTCTAGTCTATAAGTCAAAAAGTTCTGAAAACAGTCACCTCTGTATTGGAACAGTTATAAGGATGTACAAGGTTTTTAATTAGATCTATAAGAAGCTAAGGAGAGTATGAGTGCTGAATCATTATACTGATATTTCTTTTAGCCTCCAGTACCTTAGAGCAGCTAGAAATACAAACCTAAAATTTTGGAACTGTAACCCATCTCAAACTCTGAAATCTGTTCTTCAATTAATTGTTGTGATATACTTTGAAATTTATTGCTTTTATGTATATATGTTATTTAAAGAGAAGAAGAATAACAGAGAAGATAGGATTTAACAAATGAGTATGAATGTTGAATCATTATATTGATATTTTGTTGGTCTCCAGTGTCTTGGAGCAGCCAGAAGAAAAAACGAAAAATTGTGGAACTGTAACCCATATCAAACTTTAAAATCTTTAAAACGTTCCACAAACGTTTTAGCCTGTTTAATGTTACCTATTTCGTCAAGTACCAAGATAGTGATAATGATGTTGATTCCTAATATTTATTGAATGCATATTGAGTACCAAACACTGTTTTAAAAATTTTATTCTAGTAACATTTATATAACCTAAAATTTCTCCATTTAACTACATCCATATATATATATAAATCAGTGGTTTTAAAATTATTTTCACAATATCACAATGTTGTGCTACCATCACCACTATGCATTGCCAAAAATTAACAATCAACCCAAATAGAAACTCTGTACAGTTTAAGCATTAACTCTCTGTTCTAGTTTGCTAGCTGCTGGAATGCAATATACCAGAAACGGAATGGCTTTTAAAAAGGGGAATTTAATAAGTTGCAAGTTTACAGTTCTAAGGCTGAGATAATGTCCCAATTACAACAAGTCTGTAGAAATGTCCAATCAAAGGTATCCAGGGAAAGATACATTGGTTCAAGAAGGCCCATGAAGTTCAGGGTCTCTCTCTCTTATCCGAGAAGGCACATGGTGAACACAGTCACAGTTTCTCTCTCGGCTGGAAGGGCACATGGTGAGCAAGGCATCATCTGCTAGCTTTCTCTCCTGGCTTCCTGTTTCATGAAGCTCCCCGGGAGGCATTTTCCTTCTTCATCTCCAAAGGTCGCTGGCTTGTGGGCTCTTGTGGCTGTCGTTCTTCTCTGGCTCTCTCGGAATTGCTCATTCTCCAAAATGTTTCTTCTTTTATAGCACTCCAGAAACTTTTCAAGACCCACTCAAATGGCTGGAGACATGTCATCACCTAATCCAGTTTAACAATCACTCTTGATTAAATCACATCTCCAGGGAGATGATCTGATTACAGTTTCAAACATACAATACTGAAAAGGGATTAGAAGAAGCAGCTGCTTTTACAAAATGGGATTAGGATTAAAACATGGCTTTTCTAGGGTCCACACATCATTTCAAACCAGCAAACTCCCCATTGCCTACACCCAGCCCTGCCCGTGGTAACCTAAATTCTAGATTTTAACTCTTTGGAAGGAATTTAGTGAAGTCATACAGTATTTGTCCTTTGGTGTTTGGCTTATTTCACTCAACATGTGTGAAATCCATGTTCATCCATGCTGTTCTATGTATCAGGCTTCACTTATTTTTATGGATGAGTAATATTCCATTATATGTACACACCAATTTTATTTACCTATTTGTGCTGGTTTGAATCTGTTATGTGCCCCAGAAAAGCCTATGTTCTTTTAATCCACTTTTGGGGGGCAGACCTATTGTTGGGTGGGACTTTTTGATTTGGTCGTCTCCATGGTGATGTGACCCTGTCCATTTAAGGGGTCTTAATCCTTTTACTGGAGTCCTTTAAGGGAGAGACATTTTGGAGAGCTCAGAGCTGACAGAAGCTAAAAGAGAAAGAAAACGCTCCAGGAGAAGCCAGAAGGACCCACAGGAGCTGAGAGAGCCATTTTGAAACCAACCCAGGAGAGAAGGGCCAGGAGACATTGCCATGTACCTTCTATGTGACAGAGGAACCCTGGACACCATCAGCATTTCTTCAGTGAAAGCATCCTCTTGTTGATGCCTTTGTCTGGACATTTTTGTGGACTTAGAACTGTACATCTGTAACCAAATAAATCCCCTTTAAAAGCCATCCCATTTCTGGTATATTGTATTCCGGCAGTTGTAGCAAATTGAAACACCATACATCGGTTGATGGACATTTGGGTTGCTTCTATCTTTTGGCAATCGTAAATAATGCCAAAGTGAACATGGTGTGCAAATATCTGTTTGAATCCCTGCTTTCAATACTTTTGGGTATATACCTAGTAATGGGATTGCTGGGTCACATGGTAGTTCTATACTTAGCTTTCTGAGGAACCACCAAACTGTTTTTCAGGGCAGCTGCACCATTTAACATACCCACCAGCAATGAATGAGTGCTCCTATTTCTTCACATCATCACCAACACTTGCAATTTTCTTTTTTTTTTTAATAATAGCCATTCTAGTGGGTATGAAATGATTTCTCATTGTGGTTTTGATTTGCATTTCACTAATGGCTAATGAGCATCTTTTAAAGCGCTTTTTGGCTATTTCTAAACACTGTTTTAAGAGTTTTACATGGATTTTGTAATCTAATCCTCACAATAATCTTGTTAATAGATAATATTAATCATTATGCCCATTTTACAGACAAGGAAAATGAGACAGGAAGATGTTAGGAAATTGTCTGAGTCACAGATATAGTTGGTGCTGAAGGTGGAATTCAGATCCAGGTAGCCTGGTTCCAGAGACCATATAGTTAACCACTGAGCTATAGTATACATATGACCATAGCATAGAGAATGCTGAGCTCATCTGGCACAGATCCAGAATTCAGCAACTACTTTATTCCTGCTTCCTTTGTATCTCCCTTCCTTTTTTCTGGTTAAGAAAAAAAAAAAACACTCAGCTGCCTGTTCGGGTCTCTTCTCACACTCTCTAAGCTGGATTCAGGTGGCTCCTTTGCTATTTCAGGGTAGGTGGGCAGGGTCTGAAGAACATTTGACTGTCACTTTAAGGTATTTAGCTAAATGTGAGTCTTGGGAGACAGAAGAATAGGTTGAGGTTGGCTTCAGGGGTCCTGGAACCCCAGCAGGCTCAGTCATGGGAACATTAGAGAGCTTCCTTGGTCAGTAAAAAGCAGTCACTGGTTGTGTTAGAGATGTTCTCTTGGTCTTTTCTGGACTATGGTCCTTGATTCTCCCCACTTCTTGGGTTTCTGAGATACCATCAGACACAGGTTATGCTGGTCTAGGGCGAATGATTAACTGTGGCCCCCTATTTTTTAGTTACGATACCATTACATTTATTCAGTATTTCTTCACCCAATATTTAATAAAGTACACCAACAAGCATAAATGGACCCACAATATTCTACCTTAACATTTACACTAATTTCCTGTTTAGCTACACATTTATTTCCTTGATTTTGAAACAGACACATTATTCTGACTGCCAGGACCCCAAATATTGTAGCTACTGTTTTTTACCTAGAAACTTTAAAATTTAATAACTCAAAAAATTGCACTTCAGGTACCAAGCATGCTCTTTAAGTTAATAGGGTAGCTGGTGGGGGTGGAGAAAGAAGATACAGAAACATAAACTCTGTTAAGTTCCCAAAACTTTGTGGTATATAATTTCCTGAGGCAAATTGGGTAAGAGGTGACATGGCAACCCTGCTGCTATGCAGTTGGATGTCAGGCAAAATCCTATGGAAAAGAAAATAAAGCAAAACAACCCTGGGGTTCATTGACAAGTTGTTTTACTTTAGCCCTTCTTGCTGAATATCTTTCCAATACGTGTTGGCCCACTTCCTTGCCATAGGAGGTACAGTGCCACAAAGATAAATACACCGTGGGATAGATCTGGAATTAGGATATCTGGATTTATACTCTGGTTCTACCATTTATTCACTGTGTAACCTATGGCAATCACTTACACCTGTGTTTCTCAACATATGCTCAGACTATGTACATCAGAATCACCTGGGGAGCTTGCTTAAATAGACAGATTTCCAAGTTCCACTGCTGAGGTTTTCATTCTGGATGGGGCTGGGGAATCTGCTTGTTTAATAAGCACCCTAGGGTAACTCTTAGGCTCACTAAGAATTTGAGAGCTTTGGTCTCCTCCTATATCAATAAGAATGATACCACTGCCATAATAGGGTTGTGGTGAAAACAACATAGGTAGTCAATATGTGCTAGCTGGATCTGAATCTTTGAATAAGGCTATTGCAGGACTTCAGGATAAATTCTGGCTATTAATTTTACAAAGTTAATACATTCATGTACTGTGTGGTGGTACCAAGGTGTAACAATACATGCTCCCCTGTCCGTTAAGGGACTCATATACTAGTGGGAGAGACAGAAGTGAACCCGAAAATGACTGTATAGTTTTATAATGGCTACACAGAGATATAAAGAAAGGGAGGCATTTAATTACTTTGCTAGGGTGAGAGGTGGTGGTGGAGGAGGCAGAAGAGCACAGGAGAAAAAATGTTAAGCTGGAGGATGTGAATTTACACTGAGTTTTGAAAGATCACCCAATCATCATGACACTACGGCTATTTTACAAAGGTGTAACAGAGAAGGCTGTATTTGTGCTAAATCTAAGACCTAGAATTAAAATCATTCTTTTTGGGAGGACGAATGTAAGTGGAGAATTTTTCCTATCAGTTTATTTATTCCTTTTTCCTAAAGGTAGAATGCTGAAAAAAACTGGAGCTCTTTTGTGCCCTCCAGTTCTTTGGATTCTGAGAGGAAGGATATTAGACTATACTGTTAACCTTGCTTTGCAAATAACTAACTACAAGGCCATGGTCTAAGTCAGAGGTGTGGGACCCTGGCCGTGACCATTATAAACAAGTCAAATGTTAAATTCTACTAATAACGGGAACTGGCTTGAGAATTAGCTGCCTCAGCAGGGTCATCATCAAATACTAAGGGTAATGCTATATATACACACAGAGCTGTGGGAGGCAGTGACTAATGGCTCTGCCCTGGGCCAGCAGCCCTTCTTCCTTTCTACTTTCTTTACCTCAATAGGTAGTCTACCTCATGTTTTCAGATTCCATCCAAATTTGACTAATCAGAAACCAACAGCTTCTACTGTACAAAGCTTCACACTGTCCCCAGTCCCTTCATATTTTAAAATAACTTATTTTCTTTAGGAAAATCGTAACACACTCCCATCAACCAACAATACACCTTTGGTTAGCCCAAGCTTGATAAATTTTCAACCCTTATTGCTGTGTGATCCTGACTGATGAAAAATTGGGGTTATAATAGTGAGGTTTAGATTCTCACAGTCTTTGGATTAGATCTGAGTTTCTAATCCTGGTCCACCATTTATTAGCTGTGTGAT
The DNA here is from genome assembly GCA_004026745.1 of Myrmecophaga tridactyla. Lineage (NCBI taxonomy): Eukaryota > Metazoa > Chordata > Mammalia > Pilosa > Myrmecophagidae > Myrmecophaga > Myrmecophaga tridactyla. Next base: position 11,283 of record PVIY010054645.1, read on the forward strand.
GCTAGGGAAGTGACTTAACATCCCTGTGCTTCATATTCCACATCTGAAAAATGGGGATAATATATCTTAAGGTGGTCATAAGGATTAAAGGAGAAAATATGGGGGAAAAAAGCCTTATTGCAGTGCATAGCACAGTAAATGGCAGTAACATAATTATTATTAATATATCTACAATAGAGGGCATTAACTCTGATATGGAAAACAGGGACCAATGGGGATGGGGAGAGAGAGGAGTTTTTATAATTCCTTCAGGTGAAAACGACACAAAGGACCAGTACACAAACCTGCCATTACTAATTGTGGGGAATTTATTAACATTAAAAAAGAACAAGACAGTTTCTCTTTAGTCAGTTCTTTATGAGAACTGCCAAAAAGGACAGTATAATCAATTTATATACCGCTATATGTATTTTCTAAATGTGGTGCTGTTAATAAAATCCTCAAGGTTTTCCAGTGTTACCCTCCTTCTCCATCACATATACCCCAAACCTATCAGACCTGGTCCTAAAATCCATTTGCTTTTTCTCTCCAAAAACATGGATGGCGTTTGTATCCATCCTCTTTTTCCTGATCCCCCATCTGTGGTAGAGAAAAGCCAGAATTACTTAGTGTCATGTCTTGACTAATCTCAACAAAATTCGGAGGCAATGGGGTAGCCAGAAGAATTTGCTCTTCATACTCAACTTTCCCACAAGACAAAGGGACTTATGGCCATGGCTGTGACCTCCGTGGCAGCTGGGTAGAGGACACAGACTATCTGGAAGACTCCAGGAACAATTCATATGCAAGTGATTTGGTTAGCAATTTCTGATTCTGGGGCAGATTAATAATAATGCCTTTCCTGGAATCTATCATGTATATTAAGAATTTTGCCTCATTTAATTCAATACTTCTCCTAAACATTTTAATATAGCAATAGCGGTCCAAATAGCTAACACATGTGAATCATTGACTTTCCTTGCTTCTATCCATTTCTATTATAACTTAAATTTTCTTCCTGAGTGAATCTCCAGGCCACTAGTGACATCACCTTTAATCCATTTGTGTGTGTGTGTTTTAATTGGCATTAACATGGAGGAGACATAAGCTGTTAAAAAATAAAAGGCACCCAGGATGGTGATGATCCCCAGAGCAAACCTTACAGGGATTGGTAGAGCAAATTTGATTTGAAAATGATTACAAAGGATGAATTCCCTGTAAATAATGAATTGGAAAGAAAATCAGGCTGGAGTATTTGCTTATCCACTTATTTCCACATGGAAGAAAAGCTGTAATTCCTGACAGCCTGTGCTTACAGAGTATCAAGATTGGCCAGAGAGAAACCAACCAGTGATGAAAACAAATACACTAGCCCACCTATTCATTACATTCTCTGTCAAGTTCAACACCAAGGAAAGCCATAAAGATAACAACTCTTTGGATTGCAACCCGTAAATTTATGGTTACAGTTAAAGCATTTAACTTCAGATTCCTAAATGATTATGCCACTATTTTTTCCTCTCCCAGAAGCTAGAAGTTCACTGTTAGAAAGGAGGTAAGGTGAATGGCAAGTGGGTTGAAGTACTCAGAGGCCTCAGGAAAATTCTGGGGAAGCACTGCCTTCTCACAAATTGAATTTTTGAGAAATCAACTGGTGTACCACTGGGAGACACTGTCCAAGTATGCTGGCTGAGGTACTGAAGTGCCTCTAGCTTTTAACAACAGCTATCTTCCTTAAAAATGTAAAGTTCATTTCTATATACCAAATCCGATTTTTTCATTGACTCACATTGTCTTTTTCAAATTTTTAAAATTAAATATTGAATAGTTACAAAGGGGGGAATTTATAAAAGAAATATGTGTAAAGTATGGTACCACACCAATGCAAAGTGTCAACAATGGGGGGGTATAGGAAAGTTGTATTTTTTACACAATTTTTCTGTAAACCTACAACTTCTCTAATTAAATAATAAGAATAGAACATATTCAAAGGCTTGTGTATTGGATGTTTTAAATGAGGTAATCCATGTAAATTGTTTCAAACGATGCCTAGAACACAGAATCTCTTAATAAATGCTGGTTACTACTGTTAAAAAAAAGTACAATATATTGATCAGTGACTGGAAAAATATTTGCAAGCCCCCTTCAGGGAATGGTGAGAACGGGGAGAAATTCAACTTCCCCAAGTTGAATTCTTGATATTCTCACAAGCAGTGTGGACAACCAAAGCTATAAGCTGAGCCCCCAGTCTTGAGGTTTGTTCATATGAAACTTAACCCCACAAAGGATAGGTCAAGTCTACTTAAAATTTAGGCCTAAGAGTCACCCCCAGGAGGGCCTCTTTTGTTACTCAGATGTGGCCTCTCTCTCCAGCCAACATGATGAGCAGTCTCACCACCCTCCCCCTCTCTGCGTGGGACATGACTCTCAGGGATGTGTACCTTCCTGGCAACGTGGGACAGAGATCCTGGAATGAGCTGAGATTCAGCATCAAGGGACGGAAAAAAACCCTAGAATGAGCTGAGAATTAACATCAAGGGATGAGAGAACCTTCTCGACCAAAGGGGGAAGAGTGAAATGAGACTAAGTGTCAATGGCGGAGAGATTCCAAACAGAGTTGAGAGGTTATCCTGGAGGTTATTCTTATGCATTAAGTAGATATCACCTTGCTGCTCAAGATGTAGCAGAGAGGCTGGAGGGAACTGCCTGAAAATGTAGAGCTGTGTTCCAGTAGCCATGTTTCTTGATGATGATTGAACAATGATATAGCTTTCACAATGAGACTCTGTGAATGTGAAAACCCTGTGTCTGATCCTCCTTTCAGCTACTATATCAACAAAAGAGTAGAACATATGAAATAAAAATAAAT
>PVIY010054646.1:0-14127 GCA_004026745.1 Myrmecophaga tridactyla
TAAAAGAGCTACTGGAAAGAGGGGCTAAAGGAGAAGTAAAAGTTACTCCATGGTTGAGAACCATCTCAGAGAAGTTTCTGTTTAAATGGTGGGATCACTTACCTGATGTGGCCCAGTTTGCTGAGCCTCATAAAATACACAGAGTGTGAAAGGCATGGATGACAAGAATTAGCCATAAGTACTGCACCCAAACAGAAAACGCTGTGCTTATATTGCAGGCAAGCTTGCCATACAACTGACTTTCTGTAGTTCACCTTTGCCAAACAAACTAACAGACAGAAAATACTTGATTGCTAATAATCTAGAAATCACTTATATTTAGCCTTTCTATCTACTTCGTGTTATCTTCACATTTTTCTTTTTTCTCATTTCAATATTTTTATTCTGCTTAGTTTTAAAAAGGAAATTTAATATTTCCCCCTTAAACTATTGATAAACAGTCAGTCATTCTTATATCTCTGGACTTGACTATGTTAGTTTCAATTCATCTTTCATTTGGGGCAGTCATATACTCACTGTATGGTTTATGGAGTTTATGGAGCGAAAGAAATTGGGTACTGGATCGCTGCTGAGTGTTGTAATAAGATGGAAAGGATATTCCTGTTGTATCTCTTGCATTGTTTGTGTCCTCCTATAAAACTCAGAAAATGTGGTCATAAGATTAAAATCTGTATCTCTTGAATCTGTGTCTCTTGAACTAACATTCACAGCTGTGGTACTGCATTCACTTTCATTGTTTCATTCAACCTCACACTAGTGGTTCTTCCATTAAGACAAGAAAAAGAATAAAATTTATAAAGATTGGAGAGAAGAAATACAACCATAATTACTTTCACACAGTATGGTTATGTGTGTGAAAAATCAAAATAATCTTCAGGTAAACCATTTGCATTAATAAATGAATTTAGTAAGATTACAAAATATGAAGTTAATATACAAAAATCACATAAATTTGACAACTTAGATGAAAGATGTTAACTCCTCAAAAAACATCAACTGCCACAGCTTACCCAATATGAAATTTGAAAACCCTAGATGTTTTCAAATTTGAAATGTGAAAATTGAATTCGCAGTTTAAAACTCCCAAAAGAAAGAGAATGTGAACAGTGATTGGAAAGGGGAACAAGAGAGGCTTCTGGAAACTCATAATGTTCTGTTTCTTGACCTGGGTATGGTGACAATGTCCATCACTTTGTGAAAATTCACCAAGATGAATATATTAGTTTTCCCTGTCTCTGTATGCCCATCTCTCTATATTTTTATCAACATATAACAAGACGATACAAAAAGACATCTTTTTATGTGTCAATAAAAAGTAAAGTAAAATAAGATTTTAAAAACTCTTCAAAAAAGAAATATCCAGGCCCTGATAGTTTTACTGGAGAACTCTACCAACGATTTAAAGAAAGAACACCAATTCTACACAAATTCTTTCAGAAAATAGTAGAGGAAGCACATGCCAATTCATTTTATATAAGCCAGTATTACCTTGAAACCAAAACCAGGAAAAACAGTACAAAAAAAGAAAACTACAGAACACCCTTCTTGAATGTAAATGCATATAATCCTTAACAAAATGTTAGCAAATAGAATTCAGATACATACACATATGCATATAATTATGCACCATAATCTAGTGGGGTTTATTTCTGAGATGCAAAGCTGGTTCAATATTTGGAAATAAACTAATGTATTCCACCATATTATCAAAAGAAAAAAAATACATGATCATATGAATTGATACAGAAAAGCATTTGAAAAAAATTCAACACCCATTATAAAACATCAAGAAACTAAGAATAGAGGGTAACTTCCTCAATTTGATAGAGAATATCTACAAAAATCTTACAGCTAATATCATACTTAAAGGTAAAAGACTAAATGCTTTCTTCCTAAGGTTGAGAACAAGGCAAGGATGTCTAGTCTTACCCCTACTATTCAACCTAGTATTGGAAGTTCTAGCCAGTGCAGTAGGAAAGTAAAACAACCAAAAGTCATACAGTAAAGAAAGAGAAATAAAACCATCTCTAGTTGAAGATGACATGATTGCTTACGTAAGAATCCCAATGACTCTACAAAAAACTTCTAGAACTAATAAGTGAATTCAGCAAGGTCACAGGATATGTGATCAATTAAAAAAATGAATCACATTTTTGTATAAGTGCTATTCATTTATGGAAAGTGAAATTAAAAATATAATGCTGTATAAGATTGCTCAAAAACATGAAATACTTAGGTGTAAATCTAGTCAAATATGCACAGAAGTTATAGTGCTGAAAATTACCAAATGCTGATGAAAGAAATCAAAGAATATCTACATTAATAGAGATACATACTGCATTCATGGATTGAAAGGCTCAATCTAAGCTAGTAAAAATGTTGCTGTCTCAAATTGATACTTTCACACAATTTCTATCAATATCTCTGCAAGGTTTTTTGTAAATAAAGACAAGATCACTCTAAAATGTATGTGGAAACACAAAGAAACTACAACAGCTAAAACAACTGAACATGAATAAAGTGGGAGGAACAACTCTATCCATATATAGCTACAATAGTAAGGCATTGTGGTGATGGTAGGGGATGAATAGGCAGATTAATAAAATAAAATGGAGAAACCAGAAATAGATCCCATAAATATGCCCTCCTCATTTTTAAGTGAAATTTGTAGTTTAATTAAAATAAAACAGGGATAAATTAAACAAACACAAATACTTTTCTGGTCATCAAATTTTGGGACACAAAGCATCCCCAAAACATTGGAGGTCCAACTTATTCCTGAGAGACATCAATCATCACAAAAGTTTTCACTCTTTGAACCACTTACATTTCTGTAGCAGAAAATAGAACAAAGTTTCTCAGACATCCGTCTCCCTGCTGTCTAAAATATTTTCACAAATGGGCAGTTTCCATACTTCAAAAGAAAACAAACAGTTTTCTTGCTTAACCAATTGGCCTGCTACTCTCACCCTGGCATCTGATCTCTTATTAAAAGGGCTCAGGGTGCCAAATTCAACCAGAAATTACCAGGACACCAGCGGCTACTTCACTGATCTTTCTCATGAGGGGATGGATGTGTCTTTCTACAAGGGAAGTCACTGCTCTGACATTATTGTGTCAGTTGACAGACATAGGAGAGTGGAGTGGGGAAGAGGGAGAAGGAAAAAGCAAAGGGATAAGAAAAGAATGAGGCTTTCATTATCTACTCACAGCCAGGAAGAATAGTTCAGTTTTAACAAACTACCCACTACTAACTCCAAACATGCACAACCCAAACTAGAGGGGAAGGATAGAGGTCCTAAGGGCTGGAGAGACAAACACTGATGACATAAGACAGCAGACTCCTCCACAGACATTTCTCACATCCCTAACACTGGAAGATGTTTAATTTAAAAGTTGCTGTTCAAAATTGTACGGAAAACATGCTTAAAAATAGGCCTGTAGTCATTTTAAAAATAAACAGTCACTCCTCAGATATGAGTGGCATATATCAGATACCAACACTTGTGGGGCCTTTGATGTGAATTTGAAAAATGGGCTGGCAGAGAAAAAAGAAGGAAAGAAAGGAGGTGGGGGGGAGGGGAGTAAGGGGAGTGCAATGTGGAAGGTAAGAAAGCTAGGAAGAGCATGTTTATAAGCCCGTGCTGATCTATTCCAGCAGTCAAACAAAGCAAGTCCAGAACAACAACAACAAAAAAAATCTGAAAGTCAACTTCAAATTCAAAGTACAAAAAATTGCAATCCAAAACAATAAATATTCTGATGCCCTTGAATTGTAAAATAGACACTTCTGAGACTGGATACTCAAACAGTTCAATGCTCTTCAGAGGTCATTCTTAAGTATTATCCGGCATAACACTATCTCAGATTTTATTACTTGGTATAGACCAGTTCTGGGAGCAGAGAAAATCACCAGGTATTTCCAAGTACAATAGGGCCCTGCAAGCAATCAGATGCAAGCAGAGAGGGATAGGAGAAAAAAATAGTTGGTTACTAAAGAGCTTCCCTTTGATGTAGACAATTTAAACTTTTTCTGCACAAATGCGCTAAGAAATAGGAATATGAACTATAATACCAAAGACACAAGACACTCCTTCCTCCAGAGGAAGGAGAAGCAGACCTTAAAAAAAGTCAGAGAGAACGCTACCAAAGCTGCACAAACTGTGCTCTGTCCCTAAGAACTGATACCCCAAAGTCAGAAGGAAAGCAGCTCTTCTTTTCCATCTCTATCATTTCCTTCCATAGTTTTAAAGACTCTAAACGCAGACTCTTGCAGAACTGAGCTACAAGTGGGATAGAGGGAAGCGAGACAAGTGGCAAGGAACATGAATAATGCTCAACCCATCAAACTTCTGTATGCTTTCCCAAATTTCCCTTCCAGTTTAGTTATTGGTAGGTTGTGATTATGATTTGATACCACAAATTAAAAAATAAAAATAAAAAGAGGGGGTTGGCTTGTGGCACCCAATAGAAAAATGACCAGGGAAGCCAGAATTTAGTTGTTTCCTCTGTGGGCTGCTTAGTTGTAAGGAAAAGATGCTTAGGGCCTTCAATCTCATCTGTGTAACTGGGAAGGGGAACAGGAAACAGGGAGAGGATATAGCCAGATGAAAGTCATCTCATCATTTGGCACAGGGAGGAAGAGGAGGAGGTGGAGATGCAGGGGGCTGCTGGTCCTGCCTCTTCTTCCTTTCAATGTTGAGCCTGTTGGCCACATCATGTGCACATGTGTTGATGTTGCTGCTTTCCTCTGATCCTGTCAGATGTGCATCTCAACCTGAGCATCATCCCCAACTGCATGCTTCCTGTCATGATTGTTCACGGTGGTCAACTTGTTTACTTCTATATAGGCTGAGCCCCCAGTCTTGGGGTTTGTTCATATGAAACTTAACCCCAGAAAGGATAGGTCAAGTCTACTTAAAATTTAGGCCTGAGAGTCACCCCCAAGAGAGCCTCTTCTGTTGCTCATATGTGGCCTCTCTCTCTCTAGCCAACACAACAAGCAATCTCACCACCCTCCCCCTGTCGATGTGGGACATGACTCCCAGGGGTGTGGACCTTCCTGGCAACGTGGGACAGAAATCCTGGATTGAGCTGAGACTCAGCATCAAGGGATTGAGAAAACCTTCTCTACCAAAAGGGGGAAGGGTGAAATGAGACAAAGTGTCAATGGCTGAGAGATTCCAAACAGAATCGAGAGGTTATGCTGGAGGTTATTCTTACGCATTGAGTAGATATCACCTTGTTATTCAAGATGTAGTGGATAGACTGGAGGGAACTGCCTTAAAACCTAGAGCTGTGTTCCAGTAGCCATGTTTCTTGATGATGATTGAATAATGATATAGATTTTACAATGTGACTGTGCAATTGTGAAAACCTTGTGTCTAATGCTCCTTTTATCTACCTTGTCAACAAAGGAGTAGAACATATGGAATAAAAAGAAATAATGGGGGAACAAATGTTAAAATAAATTTAGTTTGAAATGCTAGTGTTCAGTGAAAGTGAGGGGTAAGGGATATTTTACGTATAATCTTTTTTCTGTTTTCATTTTTTTTCTTTTTCTATTGTCTTTTTATTTCTTTTTCTGAATGGACGCAAATGTTCTAAGAAATGATGAATATGCAACTAAGTGATGATATTGTGAATTACTGATTGTCTATGTTAATGTTTTATTTCATTTCTTAAATTTTTTAATTAATAAATAAATTTTAAAAAATTGTTTACTTCTACTATGGAGTCTTCAATTAAGGGACCAGGGCTCATCACTGCTGGGATATTGGGCAGATGGCAGGGCAGGGTCTGAGCCATGGGGGAATTGCAAAGATGTAACAGAATCATAAATGATGCAGGTTCCTCTTGGTGTGGGCAGTAGGCAGGAGGAAGATGCACGGCATTGAGGGTGGACACGGAGCGGGTGGGGGTGGTGGGCTCGCGGGCTTTGTTGGGTGGGAGGTGGCAGGGGCAGGTCCCCTGTTTCATGCACTCCCCAGGCAGGCGGAACTGTGGAGTGGCTGGGCGCACTACACTGCATCCTCGCTGCCTTCCCCAGTCCCGCTCAGCTTACATCACCACCATAGCCCCTTCCTTGGGCCTCTGCCAGCCTTTCAGCTGCAGCAGCAGTGGTGGGGTCAGTGGCAGCCCCTACTCATTTTTGACAGAAGTACAAAAGCAATTCAATGGAAGGAGAGTCCTTTCAACAAATGGTGCCTGAACAAGGATATCCTGAGGCAAATCAAAAACAAAAAATGAACCACTACTTAAACCTCACACCCTACAGAAATATTAACTCAAAATGTATTAGGTTTAGGGAGGGCCACGGTGGCTCAGCAGGCAGAGTTCTCACCTGCCCATGCAAAAAACAAACAAACAAAAATCTAGTATTAAAAAAAAGTATCAGATTTAAACACAAAACTAAAAAATTTTATTAGGAAACATAGGAGAAAATCTTTGGGATAGAGATTGGTTACGTGCTCTTTGATGTAACACCAAAAGTAAAATGTATAAAAGAAAAAATCAGCATATTGGACTTCATCAAAATTAAAAACTTTTGCTCTGCAAAACACCCCAGTAAGAAGTTGGTAAGACAAGCTACAGATCCAGAGAATATATTTGCAAACCGCATATGTAACAAAGAGACTATATCTCAGCTACATAACAAACTCTCAAAACTCAAAAGAAACAAAACAAAAATTCCAAAGAGAAAATGGGCAAAAGACACAAACATTTTACTGAAGGGGATACAGGAATGGCAAATAAGCACATAAAATGATGTTCAACATCATTAGGTATTAGGGAAATGCAGATTAAGACCACAATGAGATATCACATCATACCCATTAGACCATTGGCAAGGATGTGGAGAGAGATTGGAACACTTGTGTGTTACTGGTGGGATTTTAAAATGATGCAACCCATGTGGAAAACAGTTTGGGGATTCCTCAAAAACTTTAACATATAATTACCATACAACCTGTTGTTTTAATCTTGTTAAATGCTGCCAGACTGCCATATACTAGAAATGGGGTGACTTTTAAAAAGAGAATGTATTAAGTTACAAGTTTACAGTTCTAAGGCCATAAAAATGTCCAGATAATGCATCCAGGGAAAGATACCTTGGCTCAAGAAAGGCCGATATCTGTCACATGAGAAGGCATGTGGCTGGCATCTGTGATCCTTGTTCCCAGTTCCATTGCTTCCAGATTCTAATGCCAATTGTTCCCTCTGTAAGCATCTGTGGGCCTTCACTTACATCCTCTGGATCACAACTCCGGGTTCTGGCTTGCTTAGCATCCCATTGGAAGGTACATGGTTCTGTATTTCCAAACATCTGTGTCTAGGCATCTGCTTTCTCTGTTGGCTCTCCAAGCATCTCCAAATATATGCATCTTTGTGGACTCTAAGCTTTCTCTAAAATGTTTCCTCTTTTAAAGAACTCCAGTAACCCAATCAAGACCCACCTTGAATGGGGAAAGCCACATCTCCATGGAAGTAATCTAATCAAAAGGTTTTACCCACAATTGAGTGGGTCAAATCCATGGAAACAATTTGACCAAAGTTTTCCACCAATATTGACTCAGGATTAAAAGAAATGGTTTTTCTGGGGTACACAGTACTTTCAAACCAACACACCTGGCAATTCCACTACTAGATATTTACCAAATATAATTGAGAACATATGTATATGCAAAATCTTACACATGAATTCTCATAGAAGCATTGTATATAATAGTAACAAAGTATACATTCCAACCCAGTTTTAGGAGGGTTCGGGTTGGGGTAGCCTTAAGACCAAAGAACATGCTAGGATCAGAGTTAAGCATGGATTTTATTGGAACTTACAAACAGGAGAAGATTCTTCCCAATGGTGGCTGGTTGGAAAATGGAAGTCAGTGTTCCACAAAGGGCAAGGACTGCAAGGGACAGTTTACAGGAGTTTAAGATAAGGGTGTGAAAACAGAATTTCAACAGGATCTCATGACACAGGGGCCTGGAGGTTTGTCATCAACAGTGACTGGGGGGACTTTAATGCTTTGTCCATAATACTACTGAACATCCTTCCCCTCACCCCCCTGAGGAGGTCTGATGACCTTTAAGTTCTGTCCTGGTCATTGTAGGTGGCTACATGCAGTAACTTATTCTCAGTATGGATGGGGTCTGGCTTTGGGTTATCACAATCCACCTGCACACAGACTACACTGACCATAGGACAGACATTGCCTCCATTTTCCACAGCAGTATAAGAGACAACAGAACACTAAGTGTCCCCCATGTAGAGATAACAACCACAGGGAGATGCTGTCATGGCCAAGAAAGGGAATTAGAAGATTCTTTTCCAGATTTTTCAGTGCATTCAGTTCTGCCAGGCCAGCAGAGTATTCTACACAGCCCCATTCACAGGCTCACAGTTCAAAGAAGGGTGGTGTGCTTAGTTTGAAACTATTATGTACCCCAGAGAAGCCATGTTCTCTTAATCCTAATGCAATCTTGTGAGGGTAGGCCTATTAGGGTGGGAGCTTTGGTTTGGTTGTTTCCATGGAGATGTGACCCATCCAATTGTGAGTATGAGTGACCTTTTGATTAGCGGGAGATGCGACCCCACCCATTCAAGGTAGGTCTTAATTAGTTTACTGGGGTCCTTAGAAGAGCCAACACAGAGAGCAGAGGGTTCAGATTCTTGAAGAGCCGATACACATACAGACGTTTGGAGACAGAGATAGAAATAGCCTAGCAACTCTGTGCAAACCCAACATTGGGTTTGATTATGGGCATGATTTGCTGCTGAAGCCCACTGTAAGGAGGTGTTTACTAGGGTGTTATGGGCAAAAAGATAGATCTTTATGGGAAATAATAAGGGGTAATTTGTGCCGGCTTAACAATATACATGCTAGAGTTCTGTTGGTTAACAAGATTCTCTAGGCAGAGAAGCATTATGGGAAGGTTTTAAATATCAGATACTTTCCCCTTGCAATTTTTCAAAGTTCTCTTCCGTGACATCAATAGTTAGTTTAGGCATAAGTTATACATAAGGTTCCTGTGAGAATAGAAGGCCCCAAATTGGTGATAAAAATTTTAACAGGCATTTTTTGTGTAAATCATGATCAGATTACAATATTTTCAGTGACTCTTATTCCCCACAGGCTTAAGATTCCCAACCAGCACAACTGCATAGGTTGGCACTAAGGTCAAAGGATCTCATTTCTCCCTGCTTGCATGATCTGAGGCATAGATAACAACAAATAATTATTAGTCCCCCTTTTAGGCTATAAAACACCTAGCCCTTTAATTGGTAGTCTCAGCACCTGCCTCAGTCCTGCCATTAGTATTTGAATAGGAGCTGGGGCTGCAGCCTGTGGCATTGCATTTAAACAAGTTAAGGCCTGACAGAGTTTCAGTTTAATTGTGCTCTGTTGCAAGGGGCTCTTATCATCTTTTAGCTGTTCCTTTAATAAACCAATCATTCTTTCAGTAAGGTCTGTGCATGTGGGATTGTAGGGCAGATGGAAGAATCGCATGCTGTTCTGATCCATGGTCTAGGATTGGGCTATCTGCCCAGTGAAAGGGGTCCCCTAATCATTGTCTGTCTGTGTTGACAGTCCATGCAGAGTTCTTGCTCTCTTTCCAAATATTAGAGGATGGCCCATTGGTTTGCCTTCCCCACTAGGAAAGCTAACAACAATCCTGTATCTGTGTCCATGACAGTAAAAAGCATAACTTGCCCCCACCTAGAGCAGAAGGGGACTGATGTAATCAGTTTACCACTGGGTCAACAGGATTTGTGACTGGTCAATGTGCCCCATCTGGTATGGTAGCCCATGTGGTCAATGCAGGTAGCACAAAGGGCATTCTCTAGTGAAGTCCACGAACTTCTGGCATGTGCTTGGCAGCTGGAACTGCTGGTCCAGATGCCACAGGGTTTAATACCCTTGGTGTCTGCTTTTTCAATGAAGACATTCTGCCACTTCCCTGGCTTCAGCTATGCTGCTCCGAACCCATGTGAGTGCATCTGCTTCCACATTTCTGAGTAACATGTTGGGAATATGGGCAAGAATAAGATAGACAGACATCAATGATGAACAATAGGCATCCCAGATGTCTTTCCACAATTCTAGTCCCCACACGGGTGATCTATGACTGTCCATTGTTCCTGCTTCCAGATTGCCATTCAAGTCATAAGGCCTTTGTAAACAGCCCTGCTGTCAGTATAGACAGCACATTTTCTGATTTATGCACTATTACTACCGCACTGCTCTTAACTCAGCCGATTGACTGCTTTGCATCAGCCCCAGTCTCCCATCACATAGTGTCAGTACTGGGTTGTATTGCTACAGCTGTCCAGGTGGGAGGCTGCCTGCTAGCAGATCCATTAGTATACCAAGCAGATTTGGGAATGGTACCCTTGCCTTCTATAGTGAGCATTTCAACAGCTGTTTCATGTGCAGCAGCTTTAACTGTTGAATCTTCTAGATAGGGCACTGTCTAAGAATCTTGTGCATTTCTGTACTCAGAGGACTGGTATTGAAAATGCTGGGCTGTAGCAGTTAGGCTTTTATTTGGTGAGGGTGCTCAGTTGGGTACTACTAGAATGTGGCTTAGAAGCTGTGCTGGTTATCCACCCCTGAATAGGGATGGCCATTTTCAAGGTAGCTGGGCATCTTTGTGTCAGTCCCTCTACTTGCAATAAGGCATTATATGCAACACCAATTGCTTTTCCAGGGACTATATCTCAGCTGCCCCTTTCCATATTTGTGACTAAAAGCCAAGGAGTATTCATTTAGAATGTTTCCTCTGCCACAGACCCCATGCAAAGCCAATAGTCATCCCAGCAACATCCGGTTTACAGGGCAGTTCCAGCTTCATACCCCATCCCCACCCTAGAGCTTCTGCTATCACCATTTTTGCTTTTCAAAAAAAGAATAGTCCTCCCATTTCCAAGTAAAACCTTATCTAATTAGCATATACAAAGGTTTTAGCATTTGGGCTAAGTAATGAACAAATGTTTTCAATACTACCACAACCCCAAGAAAGTCATTAGTTGTTTTGGCATATGCAGCATAGGAAAACATTTAACTTATCAATTACTGTAGAAGGAATAATTTTGTCTTATCCAACCATACAACACTTAAGAATTTGACAGGGTAGCCAAGGCATTGCAGCTTGTCATGATTAATTGAACATCCCTGACTATCAAGGTGAGATAATAATGAGCCTGAGGCTTCTTTTAGTTCTGAAAGAGTCACTGATTAACATGACATCATCAGTATAGTGAAATAGACTTTTCCACTTAGCCAAATCCTTTGCCAGAGACTGTGGTAGATGGTTGGTATATGTACAGAGCCTTGACAGTGCAGTGAAAGTTCTTTGTTCTCCTTCCCAGGTGAAGACCTAAACAGGTTGACTGGTCTTCTTTAAGGGAGTACTAAAGAAAGCATTATGGTTAAGTCTAAAACAAAGTGATAATGACATATTGAGTGCTAATTCTTTGTAGTAAAGGGGTAACCTTTGGAACTGCTGCATACAAAGATGGCTTTATTTTATCCTCTGCTTCCCAAACGCTTTATTTTCCCCTCTTCATCTAATGAAAAATCTATGGCATCCCCAGGTTTTGGGTTTCACCCTAGAACAGTTTTTATTCTCTGCACTCAAGCCTGAGGCAATTTGTAGCCCCTGAGTTGGGCATAATCTGCATGCTAGAGTCTCCAACTGACTGTTCACTCAGTGCAGGTAATCAGAGAGACCTTCATTTATGCCTGGGCAAGGTGCATATCTCCTTTTAGTTCTAATTTGGTGCATGTTCTGCCTGGGTAGCCATCCACAAGTCATGATATGGTTGCCCCTATTTGACAGTCTCTTTTCTTCTTACTCAAATTTAGTTGTTCTGCTATCTTTTGCAAAACAATTAGAAATCCTGCTGGAGTTTTCAGGATGTCCCCATACTCACACAGTGGCCCCCATTTATCTAGGAGGGCATCCATCCCTCCTCACATGGGTGATAGAGACCAACTTGGGATTTCCCCTCATGTATTCTCCCTTCCCAAGACTCATGCCCACTACAGGCAGTTGCTCTTTGGTTTCCTGGGAGTTAAGAATTGTTCCAACACAGCTTTTGGAGGGCTTTGGTTGGGGCAGCTCTAAGAGCAAAGAATATGCTAGGTGGAGGGTTAGGCATGGATTTTTAAAAAATGTATTTTATTTATTAAATGTACCAACATATAAACACAAACATTCTTACCATATGATCATTCCATTTTACATATATAATCAGTAATTCACAATAGCATCACATAGTTGTATATTCATCATCATGATCATTTCTTAGAACAGTAGCATTAATTCAGAAAAGGAAATAAAAAGAAAACAGAAAAAAATCATACATACTATTCTAGTTTGCTAGCTGCTGGAATGCAATATACCAGAAATGGAATGGCTTTTAAAAGGGGGAATTGAATAAGTTGCTAGTTTACAGTTCTAAGGCCAAGAAAATATCTCAATTAAAGCAAGTCTATAGAAATGTTCAATCTAAGGCATCCAGGGAGAGATACCTTGGTTCAAGAAGGTCAGTGAAGTTCAGATTCTCTCTCTCTCTCAAGTGAGAAGGCACATGGAGAACGCAGTCAGGGTTTCTCTCTCATCTGGAAGGGCACATTGCAAACATGGCATTATCTGCTAGCTTTCTCTCTTGGCTTCCTGTTTCATGAAGCTTCCCGGGAGGCGTTTTCCTTCTTCATTTCCATCTGGTGGACTCTCTGCTTGGTGGTGCTACAGCATTCTCTGCTCTCTCTAAATCTCTTGTTCTCCAGAATGTTTCTTCTTCTATAGGACTTCAAAAACTAATCAAGATCCACCCAAATGGTTGGAGACACATCTCCCCTAATCCAGTTTAACAACTGTCTTGATTAGGTTACATCTCCAGGGGGATGATCTAATTACATACAATATTGAATAGGGATTATTCTGCCTCTATGAAATGGGATTCTGATTAATATATGGCTTTTCTAGGGTACATACATCCTTTCAAACCAGTACAAAAAGCATACTCTTGCCTCTCCCTTTCATTGATCCCTACATTTCAATCTACTAAATTTATTTTACATTTGTTTCCCCATTACTTATTTATTTTATCTATTCATTTATTTTAAAAATTAACAATAAACAAACAAAACATTAACATATCATTCCATTCTACATATCTAATCAGTAATTCTTAATATCATCACATAGTCGCATATTCATCATTTCTTAGAACATTTGCATCGATTTAGAAAAAGAAATCAAAGACAACAGAAAAAGAAATAAAATGATAACAGAAAAAAAAAGATTATACATACCATACCCCTTACCCCTCACTTTCATTTATCACTAGAATTTCAAACTAAATATATTTTAACATTTGTTCCCCCATTATTTATTTTTATTCCATTTGTTCTACTCATCTGTTGATATGGTAGATAAAAGGAGCATCAGACACAAGGTTTTCACAATCACGCAGTCATACTGTGAAAGCTATCATTATTCAATCATCATCAAGAAACATGGCTACTGGAACACAGCTCTACATTTTCAGGCAGTTCCCTCCAGCCTCTCCATTACATCTTGGATAACAAAGTGATATCTACTTAATGCGAAAGAATAACCTCCAGGAAAACCTCTTGACTCTGTTTGGAATCTCTCAGCCATTGACACTTAGTCTCAATTCACTCTTCCCCTTTTGGTCAAGAAGGTTCTCTCAATCCCTTGATGTTAATTCTCAACTCATTCTAGGTTTTTCTCAATCCCTTGATGCTGAGTCTCAGCTCATTCCAGGATCTCTGTCTCACGTTGCCAGGAAGGTCCACACCCCTGGGAGTCATGTGTCCCATGCAGAGAGGGGGAGGGCGGTGAGACTGCTCATAGTGTTGGCTGGAGACAGAGGCCACATCTGAGCCACAAAGAGGTGACTTTTAGGCCTAAATTTAAGTAGACTTGACCTATCCTTTGTGGGGTTAAGTTTCACATGAACAAACCCCAAGACTGGGGGCTCAGCCTATAGCTTTGGTTGTCCACACTGCTTATGAGAAAATCAAGAATTCAACTTGGGGAAGTTGAATTTCTCCCCGTTCTCACCATTCCCCGACAGGGGCTTTGCAAGTA
>PVIY010054647.1:0-14130 GCA_004026745.1 Myrmecophaga tridactyla
CACAGTATGGTATGTATGAATTTTTTCTGTTTTCTTTTTATTTCTTTTTCTGAAGTGATGCAAATGTTCTAAGAAATGATCATGATGATGAATATACAACTATGTGATAAAAAAGAATGTTCATATTGTATGCTGATTGGTTTTATTAATAAAAATAAAAAATATCATCTAAACAAAAAGAAGGTAGTAATGGAGGCAAGGAAGGACAAAAAAAAGATGTCTTACAAAAAGCAATTAACACTGCTACAAAAAGGAATGAAATTGTGAGGCATGCAATATTGTGAATGAACCTGTGGGGCATTTGATGAGGCAAAATAAATCAGAAATAAAAAAGCAATTATTGTGTGATCTCATCTAGAAAATATGTATAAGAAAGCAGGGGCCTAGATGGTAAGCTCTTACAGCAGTCACATTTAGTCCAGAGCGGTAACTATTACTTCTGGATTTTGAGAGGCTGTTTTTTGTATGTATAGCTGGGGGTACATACAAAATTTCCGTCTGTATTCCTATTTAGAAATAGGAATGAAGCTGATCAGGTTGGGATTAAGGTAATTCAGAATACGGGGCTAAAGAAGACATTGTTTATATTTTAGAACCTCATCTACTCTTTGAGACCAAAGGAAGAAAGTGTTATTTTGTCCAGAACCTAGGTTTTCTATAAAACATAATCTAACTCAACGTGTCTGGACAGATTATCTAAACAATCCAAACACAGGGAGCCCAGAATGAGAATGAGAGCCTTTAATCCTGTATAGCTTAATGTAACGCCTGGATATATCCCAGAGTATATTAAGCAGATAATCAAAAAGTATTGGTAAAGTCCCTTGAGGGATGGGAGAAAAATTATGGAACTATTAAACTTTACTACTCGGGAAACCCCAGATACTGTGCCAAACATTAGGGACACTCGAATCAATAGGCCAAGCCCTTCATTTTGAGGCTTGATCTTGTGAAGCTTATGTATGTACTGAAGACGCTTAGCCTACATATAGGTATGCCTAAGAGCTACCTCCAGAGGACCTCTTCTGTTGGGCTCTCTCTCTTTCTAAGCCCAACTCTGCAAGTAAAACCATTGCTCTCCCCTCTATGTGGGACATGACATCCAGGAGTGAAAGTCTCCCTGGTGGCAAGGGAGATGACTTCCAGGGATGGACCTGGCCCTGGCACTGTGGGATCAATAATGCCATCCTGACCAAAAGGGGCGAAAGAAGTACCACAGATAAGGTATCAGTGGCTGAGAGAGTTCAAATAGAGTCAAGATGTTATTCTGGAGGTCACTCCTATGCAAGCTTCAGTTAAACATTGCTACCTATCATAACTTGCCAAACTCTCCAACCAAAACCATTCCTGCCAATCCTAAAGAACACCTAGGGCAATATGTTAAATTCTACAAAGGTTCCATGCACTAGGGTAACTTTCCAGAAAACTACAACCCACAGCTGGGTCCCTGGACCAGATAAATCTGAAATGCAGAGGGCCCAGCCTCTCCAGAACATCAACTAGTTCCATCTCATTCCATATTATCAACATGTTCTTTTTTTAAAAAATGTTTATTTATTAATTAAAAAAAATTAACAACAAAAGTATTAACATATCATTCCATTCTACATATACAATCAGCAATTCTCAATATCATCACATAGTTGCATATTCATCATTTCTTAGAACGTTTGCATCGATTTAGAAAAAGAAATAAAAAGACAACAGAAAAAGAAATAAAACGATAACAGAAAAAAAAATTATACATACCAGACCCCTTACTCAACATGTTCTTTCCATCACAATATCACAAAAGCCTTAAACCATTTCAGAAACAATACAAATACAATACAAAGTAAAAAACAGCACCAAAGCTTATCAAAATCAGCTACAGCCATGGGCATAGCCCAAACACCCCTAAATAGTGGGAGAAAGATCAAAGGTGATGGTGGAGTTATAAAGAGAAAGTAGGGCTTAACAAATGAGTAAGATTGCTGAATCATTATATTGATATTCTTTTAGTCTCCAGTATCTTAGAGCAGCTAGAAATAAAAACCTAAAATTGTGGAATTGTAACCCATACCAAACTCTGAAATCTGTTCTACAACTAATTGTTGTGATGTGCTTTGAAATTTACTGCTTTTTTGTATATGTGTTATTTTTCACAAAAAAAAGAAAAAATCAATTGTGATTATAAATTCACAGCTGTATGATGATATTAGGAACCATTGATTGTACAGTTTGGATGATTACATGGTATGTGAATAATATATATCAATTAAAATAATAATTTAAAAATTTGTACACTAAAAAAAGAATATAGATTTTCTGGGGTACATAACATTCAAACTATTCTGGACCCCAAAAAGACATGTTCTTTCCATCACAATATCACAAAAGCCTTAAACCATTTCAGAAACAATACAAATACAAAGTAAAAACAGTACCAAGCCTTATCAAAATCAGCTACAGGCATGGTCTGTCCTAAAGCAAAATTCTTCCCTGGTTGTATACCTGTGAAACTCAGAATGAGTTATCTGCTTCTAATATACAAAGGAGGGGCAGTCATAAGATAAACCTTCCCATTTCCATAGGAAGAAACTGAAAGGAAAGCAGGGGTCCAAAGTCCTAAACAGTTCCAAAAAATTTCAAAGCAAGCTCCTTTAGATTTCAAAGTCTGAGAGTCATTTATAGAATAATCTTTTACTCTTGGGGCTTAAGAGTGGTAGTCCCACCCTCTCCAAGGGCTTATGGAGTGGCCCTGCTCTCTCAAACACTTCGGTGAGGATTTTTAATATATCCCTCTCTGAGGCCTGGGGTACAAAAACTCTTCCTGAACATTGCAAGCCCACCCTCTGCCTCTGGGGCAAACACCCTCTCCACATGCATGATGCATGGGTGGGCCTGCTCTCCTGGCCTGATATTTTTTGGCTCCATACCTTAGTTTCCATGGTTCTACCTTTGAAGACATTTTTCCTTCAATTTGTCCCTTTTCTGTCCTTTTCATCCAGACTGGCCATGGTTCCATTCATACAGATCTTGCAAAAAATTTGTTGGCTTGGCAAGCAACATTCAGAATCACAACCATCAGACAATAAGACATTCCACAAAACCTTCCTGGATAACTGCATTTCTAATCCTGGCTTTTTTTTTTTAATAGCTGTCTGGTTCCATGTTTGGTTAAATCCTCATGTGGGGCATTATTCTCTGGGGTCTCACTTTCTAGAAGCTCAGAATTTTCCAAACTATCAGTTTCTGGTTTCTTTGACAGTTCTCAGCTTATCGCTTTCTTCTTGCATTTTACTATAGGCTGCAAAGAGAAGCCAGTTTGAATTTTCCATGTTTAGCTTGGAAATTTCCTCAGCTGGATATCCCAGCTCATCGCTTTCAAATTCTCCCTTCCATTCAACAGCAATATTTAATTTTGCCAAATTCTCTGCCACTTTAAAACATGGGTCACGTTCCTTCCAGTTTTCAACAACACATCCATCATTTCTGTCTAAGGTCTCATCAGAATATCTTTAGAGTCCGTATTTCTAGTACAGTCTCTTCAAAATAATCTAGGCTTTCTCTATCAAAAATCCTCACAATTCTTCCAGAATCTTCCCCTTATTTATAAAGCCATTCCAGCATTGTTGGCTTTGCAAATGGCAGTACCCCACTTCTCTGGGGTACTGTATTAGTCAGGGTTCTCTAGGGAAACGGAACCATCTGTAAATATGAGATTTTATAAAATTGTCTCATGTATCTGTGGGAATGCATGAGTCCAAATTCCGTAGGGCAGGTTGTGAGCTGGCAACTCTGGTGAAGGTCTTTGATGAGTTCCCTAGGAGAGGCTGGCTGGCTGAAACAGAGGGAGATTCTCTAATCTGACTTCTCTTTTGAAGCCTTCAACTGATTAGATTAAACATCTCTCACTGCAGAAGACACTCGTCTTAGCTGCGGATGTAATCAGCCATAGATGCAATTAATGTACTGATGATTTAAGTCCACAAAATGTCTCCACAGTCACAGATAGGCCAGGGATTGCTTGACAGACAACTAGGTACCATCACCTGGCCAAGTTGACACCTGAACCTAACCATCACACCCTGTTAGTCCCGTTTTTTGCATGCCTGAAGAAGTGCTTCAAAAGTCAATGTGCAGCTTGAATTAGCGGGCTAGATTCATTGATGCAAATTCTGCTTAATATGATTTTTCCTTCTTAACATTCTGTATTTGAACTGCTTATCAATTTTTTAATCAAATTTTTACATGACCACTCAAAATCTGTTAATATGGTGCATAAGAATTGTGTTAATTAGTTTTAATAAATTATGTAAAATTATACCTGTTGTAAAATAAAGATCTATCTTTAGCTTTATTTTTTCCCTCTGAGATAGTTTCCCTGTGTACAATTTTTTGCTTATGCATGTGTATTTTTGTTCACGTTTTCACAATAAAGCAAACCTATATGATAGTTTAACAACTCTTGGGGAAGTTTTGTTTTTAAGCTGTTTAGTTCGCACACCATATGGTCTATCCAATGCGTACAGTAGTGGCTCTCAGTGCAGTTGCAGAGTTGTCCTTTCAACACCACGATCAATTATAGAACAATTTTGTTGCTCCAAAAGGAGAAACCCTATGCCCCTCGTACCCCTAGTATTGTCACTTAGCATTGGTGCGCTACCTTTGTTACAATCGATGGAAGAGTATTGTAATATTACTGTAAACTATAGTCCTTAGTTTGCTTTAGGTATGTTTTCCCCACATAACACCCTGTTTTGACACCTTGTAATAGTGGCATGCATTTGTTCTGGCTCATGAAAGAATATTTCTTGTATTTGTACTATTAACAACCTTCATCATCCACTGCAGGTTCACGATATTGTGCAGTCTCGTATTTCATGCTCTAGCTTTCTTTCTGGTGATGTACATGACCCTGGACTTCCCCTTTCAGCCACAGTCACACACACAATTCATTGCCATTGATTGCACTCACAATAGTATGCTGCCTTCACCTCTGTCCATTTCCAAAAACTTACAACTTGTTGAAGGTTCTGCACAGATTGAGCATCAGCTCCCATTATCATCTGCCCTTACTCTATCATCTGGTAACCTATATTCTAGATATTAACTCCATGAGTTTGCTCATTATGTTTGGTTCATATTAGTGAGATCATACAGTGTTTGTCCTCTTGTGTCTGGCTTATTTCACTCTGGCTTATTTCATTCAACAGTGTCCTCAAGGGTCATTCATATTGTTACATGCATCAGGACTTCACTTCTTACAGATGGATGGTGTTCCATTGTTTGTGTATACCACATTTTATTTATTCATTCACTGGTTCATGGACTCTTGGTTTGTTCCCATCTTTTGGCAACTGTGAATGGTGCCACTATGAACATTTGTGTGCAAATGTCTGTTTGTGTCCCTTCTTGTGTTCTTCTGAAATGGAATTTGGTAGGATCGTTTGACAGTTCTATACTTGGCTTCTTGAGGAATCATTAGGGCAATTTTGAAGTTCTGCTTGATTCTTCCCCATGTACTATCTTCATACATTGTATAATGATAATGCAAAGTAAAATTTTGTCACAACAAGAATGTTAACTATTAAGGGCGGCTGCCATGGCTCAGCAGACAGAGCTCCAACCTGCTGTGCTGGAGGTCTGGAGTTCGATCCCTGGTGCCTCCTGCCCATATGCAAATTTTAAAAAAAAAAGAATGTTAACTATTAAAAATAGAAAACCCTATATAGTGAATTAAAAGGGGTACAAAAGTTTTAAAAATCACAAGAAAAGAAAATTACAGACCAATATTCCTTAGGAATTTAACTGCAGAAATCCTTAACAAAATACTAGAAAACTAAATTCAAAGGCATATTAAAAAGATTATAAACTTGACCAAGTAGGATTTATCCCAGGAGTGATTCAACACACAATTATCAATCAATATAATAAACTACATTAATAGAATGAAAGACAGTAATTATCTCAATAGGTATGAAAAGGCATTAAAAATCCATTTTTTTAAAAGAAACATCTCTTTTAAGTTTTTAAATTAAAATTTCACCATAGTGAGAGGTTTGGAGACTGTAATGTTTGGGTTCAGTTGTCACCTTGGTCAGGTGATGGTGACCAGTTGTCTGGTCAGGCAAGCACTGGCCTAATCATAAATACAAAGATATTTCATGGCTGGTTGATAAACCAGAAGGCTGATTTATTAAATCATCAGTCAGTTGATTGCTCTGTGACTAATTACATCTATGATCAACTAAGGGTGTGTCTTCCACAAATGAGAGAATCCAATCAGTTGGATTTGGTCCAATCAATTGAAGACTTTTCAAGGGAGAGAGAATTTTCACTGCTTCTTCAGCCAGTGAGTCTGTCCTTTGGAGTTTGTCTAGACCCTTCATCAAAGTTGCCAGCCTTGCAGCCTGCCCTGTGGACTCGTGTGTGTCCCTATGCTTGCATGTGACACTTTTATAAATCTCATACTTACAGATATCACCAGTTGGTTCTGTTTCTCTAGAGAACCCTGACTAATACAGCTTGGGGCAGAGAGTGGTTCTTAAGAAACAGAATCTTAAAATCAGTTTACAATTGTTTTTCTACTCTGAGTAGACACAAAAGCATATCTCTGAAAACCAGATGCAAAGTCTTATTATGCAAGTAGCATATTTACAACATAAACTAAATTCTCAACCTTGCAGCGTGTCTGCTGTTAAAGTAAGGGCTTTGATTGGAAAAGAATGGGATCCTGAAACTTGGGATGGGGACATCTAGGTTGACAATAATGGCAGCGGGGACATGGAAACCCTGGATTCTGCTGAGTCTTTGCTAGGTAGACCTGTAAGTCTGTCCTGAGGAAATAGCCACCCCATCTCCAGCCTGCCTTGAGGAAGCAGGTTCCTAGCCTCTGGTCCACCCTGAGGAATTGGCCATCCAAACTATACCTAAAAAGATTAACCCTTCAGCGCCTATGAAACCTGTAACCACTTCCCCTGGGTAAACAGTCCTTACTGCTCTGTCTGGAACAATTAATCCTATTTCACCAGATGAAACTGCAATGGAATGCTTTGAGGCAATTGGCTTGAAAGACACTTCTAACTCTTTTCATGACCCACCCCAACCACCCCTCTTTTCTTCAAGATCTATAACTAAAGTCCCAGTAGGCCCCTAAAGGGAGGTACAATGTGAAACCAACGAGGTACACTATACTCCAATGAACGGAATGAGTTTTCAAATTTGTGTAGACAGAAGTCAGGAGAATATGTGCAGGATATTAAGCATGTGGGATAATGGTGGAAGGAATATAAAAACTGGATCAGGCTGAATTTATTGATATAGGCCCACTAAGCAGAGATTCTACATTCAGTGTTGTAGTTCAAGGGGTTGGAAAGGGCATTAACAGGTTGTTTGGATGGTTGGCTGAAATATGGATCAAAAGGTGGCTGATATTACCCAAGGTTGAAATGCCAGAACTGCCCTGGTATAATGTAGATGAGGGCATTCAAAGGCTTAGAGAGGTCGGAATGTTAGAGGAAGACCTGCTCACACACACCAGGAATGTCCAGAGGACACACCTTTTACCAGAACTTTGAGGAATAAATTTGTGAGACTAGCTCCATCATCCCTGAAGAGCTCTGTAGTTGCCCTTCTTTGTAGAGCAGATATTACTGTGGGAACTGCTGTCACTGAGCTGGAATCCTTAAACATAATGGGGATGATGGGATCCCGAGTTGGCAGAAGCCAGCTGGTGACAGTTAATAGCCATAGAGAAGGTGGATGTGGCCACCATAATGGACAGCAGACTCAAAGCAGCAGTCAAAATAATCTCACTCTCAGAGACTTGTGGTATTGACTAGTAGATAATGGGGTAGTAGAAGTAAAATAGATGGGCAGCCTACTAAATTCTTGTTTGAGCTGTATAAGCAGAAGAGTTCTAGATCAAGTGAACAAAAGTCGAACATGAATTACAAAAACAAAGAGTCATGTCCCCTTAATCAATTCCCGGACTTGAGACAGTTTATAGAACCTTGCATGAGGGGAAGGCCAGGTACCATTGGGGGAGGACCTTATCACACTGCGACAAATTTCTACTCTTAACTTTTCTCCCAGCTTTTCCCAAGGAGAATGGCTTTTTAAAAAAATCTTTAAATTGAGAAACATCTTCACACACATATTTTCTATACATGGTGCACAATCAATGCCTCACAATATCATCACCTAGTTGTGTATTCATCACATCATCATTTTTTCAGAACATTTGTCTCAACCCAGAAAAAGAAATAAAAAGAAAAAACTCACACATACCATACACCTTACCCCTCCCTCTCATTGACAACTAGTGTTTCCATCTACCCAATTTATTTTACCCTTTCCCCCCTATTATTTATTTATTTATTTATATCCATATTTTTTACTCATCTGTCCATACCCTGGATATAAGGAGTATCAGACACAAGGTTTCCACAATCACACAGTCACATTGTAAGCATTATATCTTTATACAATCATTTTCAAGAATCTAGGCTACTGGAAGACAGCTCAACAGTTTCATGTACTTCCTTCTAGCCACTCCAATACAACATAAACTAAAACGGGATGTATATATATAATGTATAAGAATAACCTTCAGGATAACCTCCTGACTCTGTTTGAAATTTCTCAGCCATGGAAACTTTATTTTTTCTCGTTTCTCTCTTCTCCACTTTTGGTCAAGAAGGCTTTCTCAATCTCTTGATGCTAGGTCTCGGCTTATCCCAGGTTTTCTGTTCCATGTTGCCAGGGAGATTTACATGTCCCAGGTAGGAGGGAAGGAAGTGAGTTCACATGATGTGTTGGCTTAGAAAGCGAGGCCACATCTGAGCAATAAAAGAGGTTTTCTGGGGGTGACACTTAGGCCTAATTTTAAGTAGGTTTAGCCTATTCTTTGCAGGAGTAAGTTTCATATGGATGAACCCCAAGATTGAGGGCTTTCCCTATTTATTTGGTTGTGACCGATGGCCTTTTACCTGGGTAACTGTGCATTGGGGAAAAGAAAATGATTCAATATTTTGTGGATTCCTAGATACTAGCTCAGAAGTGGCACTAATTCAAGGAGATTCAAAACATCTTTCTGGTCGACCTGTCAGAGTAGGATCTTATGGAGGTCAGGTGATTGATGGATGTTTAGCTCAGGTTCATCTCACAGTGGGTTCAGTGGGTCCCCAGAACAATTTTGTGGTTATTTCCTCAATTATGGAATGCATAATTGCAATTGACATACTCAGCAACTGGCAGAATTCCCACATTGGTCCCCTGACTCATAGAGGGAGGGCTATTATGGTAGGAAAGGCTAAGTGGAAGCCTCTAGAACTTTCCCTCCCTAACAAAATAGTAAATCAGAAGCAATGCCAGATTCGTGGAGGGATTGCAGAGATTAATGCCACTCTTACGGAATTGAAGGATGTGTGTGTGGGGGAGGGGGGGTGGATTGTGATTCCCACCACATTCCCATTCAATTCTGTTATTTGGCCTGAGCAGAAAACAGGTGGTTCTTGGAGGATGACAGTGGATTATCACAAACTTAATCAGGTAGTGACTCCAATTCCAGCTACTGTTCCAGATGTGATATCATTACTTGAGCAAATCAGTGCATCCCCTGGTACCTGATATGCAGCTACTGATGTGGCAAATGATTTTTTCTCAATAGCTGTTAGTAAGGACCACCAGAAATAGATTGCATTCAACTGGCAAGCCCAGCAGTATACTTTCACTGTCCTACCTCAGGAATATATCAACTCTCCAGCCTTACTTCACAATCTTTTTGGCAGGGAACTTGATCGTTTCTCCCTCCCACAAGACATCACACTGGTCCATTTTATGGATGATATCATGTCGACTGGATCTAGTGAGCAAGAAGTAACAACTACTCCAGACTTATTAATAAGGCATTTGTGTGTCATGGGATGGGAGACAAACCCAACAAAAACAGAGGCCTTCCACCTTAGTGAAATTTCTAGGTGTCCAGTGAGTGGTGTGGGGCACGTTGAGATATCCCTTCTAAGGTGAAGGATAATCTATTGTATTTGGCCTCTCCTACAACCAAAAAAGAGGCACAATAACTAGTTGGTCCTTGGATTTTGGAGACAACATATTACTCATTTGGCTGTGCTACTCTGGCCCATTTATCGAGTGACCAGAAAAGCAGCTAATTTTGAGTGGGGACCTGAATGAGAGGAGGCTCTGTGACAGGTCCAGGCTGCTGTACAAGCTGCTCTGCCACTTGGGCCATGTGATCCAGCAGATCCAATGGTGCTGGAAGTGTCAGTGGCAAATAGGGATGCTGTCTGGAGCTTTTGGCAGGTCGCTATTAAAGAACCACAACGTAGGCCCTTAGGATTTTGGAGCAAAGCCTTACCATCTGCTGCAGATAACTATTCTCCTTTTGAGAAACAGCTTTTAGCCTGCCACTGGGCCTTTGTAGAAACTGAACACTTAACCATGGGCCACCAAGTTACCATGAGACCTGAGTTGCCAATTATGAGCTGGGTGTTATCTGAAACAGCAAACCACAAAGTTAGATATGCGCAGCAGCACTCCATCATAAAATGGAAATGGTATATAAGGGAAAGGGCTCAAGCAGGTCCTGAAGGCACAAGTAAGTTACTTGAAGCAGTGACCCAAATGCCCATGGCCCCCATTCCTGCCACATTACCTTCTCTTTCTCAGCCCACAGCTATGGCCTTTTGGGGAGTTCCTTACAGTCAGTTGACCGAGGAAGAGAAAACTCAGGCCTGATTTATGGATGGTTCTGCATGATATGCAGGTACCATCTGAAATGGACAGCTGCAGCACTACAGCCCCTTTCTGGGATGTCCTAGAAGTACAGTGGTGAGGGGAAATCCTCCCAGTGGGTAGAACTTTGAGCAATGCACCTGGTTGTTACTTTTGCTTGGAAGTAGAACTGGCCAGAGGTGCATTTGTATACTAACTCATTGGATGTTGTTAATGGTTTGTTAGATGGTCAGGGACTTGGAAGGAGCATGATTGAAAATTGGTGACAAAGAAATCTGCAGAAGAGGTATGTGGCTAGTCCTTTCTGAGTGGGCAAAGGACTTGAAGATATTTGTGTCCCATGTGAATACTCACCATAGGGTGACTTCAGCAGAGGAAGTTTTTAATAATCAAGTGGACAAGATGACCTATTCTGTGGATACAAGTCATCCTCTTTCCCAGCCATTCCTGCCATTGCCCAAAGGGCTCATGAACAAAGTGGGTATGGTGGTAAGGATGGAGGTTATGCACGGGCTCAGCAACATGAACTTCACTCACCAAGGCTAATCTGGTGACGGCCACTGCTGAGTGCCCAATCTGCCAGCAGCAGAAATCCACACTCAGTCTCCAATATGGCACCATTCCCCAAGGTGATAAGCCTGCTATCTGGTGGCAGGTTAATTATATTGGACCACTTCCATCGTGAAAGGGACAGTGATTTTTTCTAACTGGAGTAGACACACACTCTCGATATTGGTTTGCCTTCCCAGCATGCGATGCTTACATCAAAATTACCATCCATGGACTTACAGAATGCCTTATCCACATGACATTCCACACAGCATTGCTTCTGATCAAGGAACCCAATTCACAGTGAATGAAGTGTAGAAATGGGCACATGAAATTCTCTGGTCCTACCATGTTCCACATCATCCAGAGGCAGCTGGGTTGATAGGACGATGGAATGGCATTTTGAAGACCCAATTACAGCACCAACTAGATGACAATATCTTGCAGGACTGGGGCAATGTTTTCAGGAGGCTGTGTATGCTTTGAATCAGTGTCCACTCTATGGTGCTGTTTCTTCCATGGCCGGGATTCACGGGTCTAAGAATCAAGGGGTGGAAACGGAAGTGGTACCACTCACTATCACCCTTAGTGATCCTCTAGAAAAATTTTTGCTTCTTGTTCCTGAAACCTTAAGCTCTGCTGGTCTACAGATTTTAGTTCCAAAAGGAGGAGTGCTCCTACCAGGAGACACAACAATGATTCCATTGATCTGGAAGTTAAGACTGCCGCCTGGCAACTTTGGGCTTCTAATGCATCTGAATCAATAGGCAAGGAAAGGGATTACTGGACTGGCTAGGGCAATTGATCCTGAATATCAAGGGGGAAATAGGACTGCAACTACACAATGGAGGTAAAGAAGAGTTTTCCTGGAATACAGAAGATCCCCTAGAGTGTCTTTAATAATACCATGCCCTCTGATTAAAGTCAATGGGAAACTACAACAACCCAACCCAGGCAGGACTACCAATGGCCACAAAGTTCAGGAATGAAGGTTTGGGTCACCCCACCAAAGAACCACGACCACCTGAAGTTCTCGCTGAGGGTAAATGGAACATGGAATGAGTAGTGGAAGAAGGAAGTGATACATATGAACTATGACCACTTGATCAGTTACAGAAACAAGGGCTGTGATGGTATGAATATTTCCTCCTTGCTTAGTTATGAGTATGTTGTATTTGTACATAGAGTGAATATCTTGTTTTTTTCTTATCATATGACATAAGTTGTATTGTTCATGTTATATAATTAAGTTATAAGATATCAAGTTTAAGAGTGAATGTCACCTAAGGACTTGCACCCTATTCTGGAGAGATTTGTGTGTTTCTGGTTGTACACAGGACAGTTGAGTATTGTTAAGCAAAACATATGTCTGTTACTGTGTTCTATTAGAGATTAAATATGGCTTAAGGTGATATGTATAGCTGCCAAGTTGACAAGAGGTGGACTGTGATGGTTGCTTTCAGGTGTCAACTTGGCCAGGTGATGGTGCCCAGGTGTCTGATCAGGCAAGCACTGGCCTACCTGTTACTGCAAGGATATTTCATGGGTGGTTGATAAACCAGAAGGCTGGTTTATTAAACCATCAGTCAGCTGATTGCATCTGTGACTGATTATATCTACAATCAACTATGCTTCCACATGCAGCGCGAGACAGACAACCCTATAAGAGCTGGCTGCAGAGCCAGCTGAGGGTCCACCAGAAGCAGGTGGGGAGGGAGACAGGGAGGAAGCCTGGGGCTGGCAGCTTCTGTGTTGGGAAGTAGGGAGAGCCTTGCAACGGTAAAGGGAGCCCTCCACGTCCCCCTATGGGACACCCTCCTGCAGCCTCCACCTTAGCTACTCCAGGACTGGGGTGGTTGTGGTCCGCCCTCTCCTCCCCAGATTCCAGAAGGTGTGACTTTTGTGAGGAGGCAGCTAACAGACACTTTTTTTTTTTAGCATTTATTTATTTATTTATTTTTCACAATATCATCATTTAGTTGCATATTCATCATTTCTTAGAACATTTGCATTAATTCAGAAAAAGAAATAAAACAAACACAGGAAAGAGATAAAAAAAAAAAGATTATACCTACCATACCTCTTACCCCTTGCTTTCATTGATCACTAGCATTTAAACTAAATTTATTTTAGCATTTGTTCCCCCTATTATTTATTTTTATTCCATATGTTCTACTCCTTTGTTGACAAGATAGATAAAAGGAGCATCAGACACAAGGTTTTCACAATCACACAGTCACATTGTGAAAGCTGTATCATTATTCAATCATCCTCAAGAAACAAGGCTACTGGAACACAGCTCCGCATTTTCAGGCAGTTCCCTCCAGCCTCTCCATTACATCTTGAATAACAAGATGATATCTACTTGATGCATAAGAATAACCTCCAGGATAACCTCTCGACTCTGTTTGGAATCTCTCAGCCACTGACACTTTGTCTCATTTCACTCTTCTCCCTTTTGGTCGAGAAGGTTTTTTCAATCCCTTGATGCTAAGTCTCAGCTCATTCTAGGGTTTTTCTCAATCCCTTGATGCTGAGTCTCCGTTCATTCCAAGATCTCTGTCTCACGTTGCCAGGAAGGTCCACACCCCTGGGAGTCATGTCCCACGTAGAGAGGGGGAGGGTGGTGAGACTGCTCATTGTGTTGGCTGGAGAGAGAGGCCACATCTGAGCAACAAAAGAGGCTCTCTTGGGGGTGACTCTTAGGCCTAAATTTTAAGTAGACTTGACCTATCCTTTGTGGGGTTAAGTTTCATATGAACAAACCCCAAGACTGGGGGCTCTGCCTATAGCTTTGGTTGTCCACACTGCTTGTGAGAATATCAAGAATTCAACTTGGGG
>PVIY010054648.1:0-14129 GCA_004026745.1 Myrmecophaga tridactyla
AACATGGCTACTGAAACACAGCTCTACATTTTCACATATATGCTTATTAACCCCAGTTTAACTTTTGCTTGGTTATTTGTTTTGCTTGTTTGATGCTATTTGATTGCTTTGAGTATAAGACTTTAGAATGAATGGTTAGAATTCTAAAGCTTTCTCTGTTCCAGTTACCTTTGTTAACTATTTCTCACTGGTCATACTTTCTTTTTTTAAATTTATTTATTAATTTAAAATATTAACAAATCAAATAAAACATTAACATATATAATCAGTAATTCACAATATCATCACTTAGTTACATATTCATGTTTTCTTAGAACATTTGCATTAATTCAGGAAGAGAAATAAAAAGACGGTTGAAAAAGTAATAAAATGAAAACAGAAAAGAAAAAAAAAGGATTATACCTACCATACCCCTTACCCCTTGCTTTCATTGATCACTAGCATTTCAAACTAAATTTATTTTAGCATTTGTTCCCCCTATTATTTATTTTTATTCCATATGTTCTACTCGTTTGTTGACAAGGTAGATAAAAGGAGCATCAGACACAAGGTTTTCACAATCACTTGATTACTTGTAACTTAACATACAATCTTTCCATAAATGGTGTACAATCAATGGCTCACAAACTTCACTTTTAATCAAGTGAAGTTACTGCCCTCCCCCTCTCTATGTGGGACATGACTCCTAGGGGTGTAAATCTCCCTGGCAACATGGGACAATCACATTGTGAAAGCTATATTAATATACAGTCATCTTCAAGAAACATGGCTACTGGAACACAGCTCCACATTTTCAGGCAGTTCCCTCCAGCCTCTCCATTACATCTTGACTAACAAGGTAATATCTATTTAATGCATAAGAATAACCTCCAGGATAAACTCTCAACTCTGTTTGGAATTTCTCAGCCATTGACACTTTATTTTGTCGTAGACCTGATTTTAAGTAGGTTTAGCCTATCCTTTGCAGGAATAATTTTCATGGGAGCAAACCCAAAGATCAAGAGCTCAGCCTATTGATTTGTTACCACAGCTTGTGAGAATATCAGAATTTCTCCAAATGGGAAAGTTGAATATTTCCTTTTTTCTCCCCATTGTCCCAAAGGGACTTTGCAATTACTTCTTTATTCACTGCCCAAGTTACTCTGGGATATATCGGGGCATCATACTAACCTGTACAAACCAACACATCTCATGCCCTATTCAAGAGTCCATGTATTTACATGTACTACAGGAACTGTTGACAGAGTTGAAAAAGGGATCAGACATTGAGTAGAGATATAAATTAAGCTGATCTGAATAGAACTAAGGTATCTCAGAAGACTAGGAAAAGGATGATATGGTCCATATTTTAAAACTTCAACTTCTGTTTGAGTCTAAAGGGAGAAATAATTATTTGGTGCAAAATTTATATTTTGAGTAGTACATTTCCTAGTTTAACTTGTATGATCAGTTTAGTTGAACACCATAAGTACATGGAATCTTGAATAGGGCATGTGATTGTGTGGTTTGCCCAGGTTAGTGTGATGCCCCGATAAATCCCAGAGTGACTTGGACAGTGAATAAAGAAGTATTTGCAAAGTCCCTTGGGGGAATGGGGAGAAAGGGGGAAATATTCACCTTCCCCATTTGGAGAATTTCTGATATCTCTCAAGCAGTGGGGACAACTAAATCAAGAGGGTGAGCCCTCGATCTTGGGGTTTGCTCCTATGAAACTTATTCTTGCAAAGGATGGGCTAAGCCTACTTAAAATTAGGCCTAAGAATCACCCCAGAGAGCCTCATTTGTTGCATATATTTGGGCTCTCTCTCTAAGCTGACATGACAAGTGAAGTTACTGCCCTCCCCCTCTCTATGTGGGACATGACTCCTAGGGGTGTAAATCTCCCTGGCAACATGGGACAGAAATCCCAGGATGAGATGGGACCCAGCATCAGGGAATTGAGAAAACCTTCTAGACCAAAAAGGGGAAGAGAGAATTGAGGAAAACTAAAGTGTCAGTGGCTGAGAGATTTCAAACAGAGTCGAGAGGTTATAATGCGAAGTTACTCTTATGCATTTTATAGATACTCCCTTTTAAAGTTATGATGTGTTGTAGTGGCTAGATGGAAGTACCTGAAACTGTAAAGCTTCTAGTAGTCTTCCAGTATTTCAGTAGTCTAGTTTCTTGAAGATAATTAATGATACAGCTTTTACAATGTGACTATGATTGTGAAAACCTTGTGTCTTGATGCTCCTTCTATCTAGGGTATGGAACGATGAGTAAAAAATACAGATAAAAAAATAATAATAGGGGAAACAAAGGTTACATTAGGTAGATGTAAATGTTAGTGGTCAGTGAAAGGGAGGGGTAAGGGATATGATATGCATGAGTTTTCTCTTTCTTTTATATTTCATTTTCTAGAGTGATGCAGAATGTTCAAAAAAGTGATCATGGTGATGAGTACACAGCTGTGTGATGATATTGTGAGCCATTGATTGTACACCATTTATGGAAAGATTGTATGTTAAGAATTTTGCATGTTTGGTTTTTATGTTTTATCAATAAAAATATAAAAAAAGGTATTCCATCAACTTATGGTGTTCAACTAAACTGACCATACAAATTAAATTAGGTAATGCATTGCCCAAAATAGAAATTTTACACCAACTTAACCTCTCTCCCTTTGGGTTCACACAGAATTTGAAGTTTTAAAACATGAACGATATCGTCTTTTACCCTGCTTTCTTCTCTACCTTAGTCCTATCCAGTGGAGCTTCCTTTTATCTCAACTCGAAGTCTGATCCCTTTTTCAACTTTTTAAACAGTTCCTGCATAGAGTCGTGCTGACTTTCATAGCTTCAGAGGTCTAACTCTGAGTCTCATTTTCTCTTTTCTTTTGTTGCTTCTGCTTTTGATGTCATATTGAAGAATCCTTTGCTAAATTTGAGGTTGTGAAGATTATTCCTATGTTTTCTTCTAGGAGTTTTATAATTTTAGCTCCTAAATTTAAGTTGTTGGTCCATTTTGGGTTAATTTTTGTATATTTTGTGAGATAAGGATTGAAGTTCATTCTTTTAAAGCATGTGGATATCCACTAATCCCAGCATCATTTGTTGAAGACAAATTCTTATTCTTTCCCGATTCAGTGGTCTGGCACCCTTGTGGACCCACTGAATTTTCTTTTCTTTTTTTTTTTTTGTTTTTTACCTTTTCACTTTGAAATAATCTCAGCCTATAGAAGAACTTGAAAAATAATGTAAATTACATATTGAGAACTCCAGCATAGCCCCACTCCACCCTCATGCACCCAGATCCATCATCTTCAAAGCCTTGCCCCTCTTGCCATATGATTCCTTCCATCCATGCATCCTCCATCTGTCTTTTGAACACTTGAGAACATGCTGCACACAGCATACTCCTTGAACATATAATGCCTCCAAACACATTTCCTCAAGTAGTGTTACTCACCCGTGTAGTCATCCTTATTGCAGCCATCAAACTCAAGAAATCCAGTGTTGATATAAATCTTACATACTATATTCCAACCACTTCCCAATTCCTAACAGTGTCCCTTTGAATCCTCTCCTCCATTCCTAGATTGCGTCCAGTATCATGTACTGTATTCAGTTGTCATTATTTCTTCATTTTTCCCCTCCTTCCTTCCTTTCAGTTGTGGAAACATGTATACAGCAAAAAATTTTCTCATTCATACTGTCCAAAGCACACCATCCTGAGACCAGTCACACCCACAGTGCTCTCCTTAGTAAACTGAAAGTTACTGTGGTAATTTTCCCTCAACTCAAACAGAAATTTTTCACTCATTTTGCATTAACTCCCCATTTTCCATACCCCAACAGCCTGCTCTCTACTTCCATTTCCATGAGTTTGTATATTCCTTGATATCTTTCCCGTGTTCATCATGGGGCTCAAATAGAGGAACCCCAATCTATAACCATGTTGCCTGTCCCAGTACCAGTGTAACTTCAGTATCATGCATAACTTATGGTCCTACACTTTCCATTCCTCCCGCCTTCAGGTAGCTCTTATCACAAATCACTTTCCTAAATACCAAGAGTCCAGACCAACTGTTTTGTCATTACATTTTATGCATTATCCTTGTAGATCCAGTAAGAAGTAAGAAGTAGAGTTACAAATCAAAGATAAAATATTGACATATTTAACCATGTCATTATCTTTTACATAGATTTTATTTCTTCATGTGACTTCATTCAGTGGCCTATTGTCCTTTTTTTCAACCCGAAAAACAGCTTTTGGCATTTCTTATAAGACTACTCTAGTGATGATAAAGATCCTCAGCTTTTCTTTATCTCCCTAATTTTTTTTTATATTTATCTCCCTAGTTTTTGAAAGACAGTTATGTCAGATGTAGAATTCTTGGTTGACAGTTTTTTGCTGTCTTTTGCTGTATCTTCCAGTTGCCTTCTTTCCTCTGTTGTTTCCAGTTAGAAATCAGTACTCAGTCTCATTGAGGGTCTCTTACACATGGCACGTTTCTTCTCTCTTGTGGCTTTTGGAATTCTCTCTCTTTGGCATTTGATGGTTTAATTATACCATGGCACAGTGTGGTCTGTTTGGGTTTATTCTGTTTGGAGTCTGTTCTAGTTTGCAAGCTGCTGGAATGCAATATACCAGAAATGGAATGGCTTTTAATAGGGGGAATTTATTAAGTTGCTAGTTTACAGTTCTAAGGCTGAGAAAATGTTCCAATTCAAGCAAGTCTATAGAAATGTCTAATCTAAGGCATCCAGGGAAAGATACCTTGGTTCAAGAAGGCCGATGAAGTTCAGGGTTTCTCTCTCAAGTGGAAAGGCACATGGCAAACATGGTCAGAATTTCTCTCTCATCTGGAAAGGCACATGGTGAACATAGTCAGGGTTTTTCTCTTGCTTGGAATGGCACATGGCAAACACGGCATCATCTGCTAGCTTCCTCTCCAGCTTCCTGGAAGACATTTTCCTTCTTCACCGCCAAAAGTTGCCAGCTTCGTGGTGCTGTTCTTGCCCTCTCAGATTCTCCCCCATTCTCCAAAAAATATTCCCTCTTTTATACAATTCCATTAAACTAATCAAGACCCACCCAAATGTATGGAGACATGTGTCTACCTAATTCAGCTTAATGACCACACTTGATTGAGTCACATCTCCAGGGGGATGATCTAATTACAGTTTCAAACATACAGTACTGAATATGGATTAGAAGAAATGGCTGCCTTTACAAAAAGGGATTAGGACTAAAACATGGCTTTTCTGGGATACATACATTCTTTCAAACCAGCACAGATACCTTGATTCAAGAAGGCCGATAATGTTCAGGGTTTGTCTTTCAACTGGAAAGGCGCGTGGCAAGCATGGTGACATCTGCTAGCTTTCTTTTCCAGGCTTCTTGTTTCATGAAGCTCCCCTGGGAGCGTTTTCCTTCTTCATCTCTAAAGTTATCTGGCTATGTGGGCTCTAAAGCTTTTTCCAAAATGGTTCCCTCTTAAAGGACTCCAGTAAGACACCGCACCTTGAATGGGTGGAGACACATCTCCATGGAAGCCATCTAGTCAAAAATTACCACCCACAGTTGGGTGGATCACATCTCTATGGGAACAATAAAAAAGCAGCAATATTTAATGAAGATTAAAGGACATGGCTTTTCTCAGGTCTACAACAGATTCCAACTGGCACAGATTCCAAGCATCTTGAACAAGTATATTCCTATCTTTCATTAAATTTGGGATATTTTCATCCATTAATTTTTGGATATTCCCTCTGCTTCTTTTTCTTTTCTCTTTCTGGGACTCCCGCATTGTGTCTATTTGACTGTTTGATGGTATCCCGTAGATTCCTCAGGGTCTGTTCACTTTTCTTCATTCAGCTCCTCAGACTTCATGATTACATTTGTCTTATCTTCAAGTTCACTGATTCTTTCTTCTGCCAGCTTCATTGTGCTGTCAAACCTCTTGGGTATTATAAATTTCTGTTATTGTGGTCTTCTATTCTGTTTGATTCCTTTTCATAATTTCCATCCATCTGTTGACATTCTCTTTGTGTTCATCTGTCATTTTCCTGATTTTCTATAGTTCTTTGTGCATGTATTCCTTTAGCTCTTTGAATATATTTAGGATTTTTTTTTTTTTTTTGAAAAAATCTTGACCTGGGATGTCCTGGTTCTGATCTTCCTCATTGATGGTTTCTAATGCTTTATTCTTTTCCTTTGCTGGCATCAGTTACTAAGTCTTTTTGTTTTGTAATCTTTTGTTGAAACCTGAAGATTTTGATATTTTAGTGTGTTATGACTGGAATTTAGTCTCTGAGGTGTCTGATCCTTAAATTTGTATCTGGCTAGTGTTATGCAGAGCTTTCGTGGAAAGCCAGGAAGTCATAAAAGAAAAAAAAATACGGAGAAAGAAGAAGCAAAAGAAGTAAAAACACCTTTCTCAGTCTTTGCTGATTGGCCTATTGACCTATTCAGGTACTTTCCTTCAGGACTTAGCCATCCAGTGAGTTTGGAGAATAGCTCCAAGCAAAAGTTTAGGGAACCTTAGTAGTCACTTTTGCATATGCCTCTTGTTTTGGGCATGCACACATGCCCCTAGAAATTCTGCTGTTTATGCACACATGCACATACCCTCTTCTCTAGAAGCAGTTTCCTCACATCGGGGTACTGCATCATATCTTCTTCAGCCAGTAATTCCTTGCCACAGTCAGCATGACTCTACTGCCCTCTCTCAGCATTCTGTAAGAGAACTTGATGAGTTGCCTTCTACACACAAGGAATGTTCTGGGACAGTGAGTCCCTCAGACCACCACCAAACAGATTAGGCCAGACATACATGCTCCCAGCATGTGCTCAAGGGCCACTTTGCTTTCTTCAGGACCAGGATCAATGAGCTACATGGGTGTGCAACCTGTCCCTTGCTAAGTTAGTGAGAGATGGAGAAGGGGCCTCTAAGGGTTCCAGGAGATCTCACCTCTTTTAAGTGGCCCTTTTTTTGATTCAGCACTTTCATTATTACTTCAATGTTTGACTGTTTTCTAGAGCTTTTAGAGAGATGTTTTTGCCAGTTTCTTACTGTTCAAAGCTTCTACTGGGGGACTGAGCTGACCTACTGACTTTAAAAAACATTTTTTTAATTGCTTAATGTTAACATACAAATATTCTATACGTGGTTTACAATCAGTGACTTAGAATATCATCACATAGCTGTGCATTCATCATCATGATCATTTTTCAGAACATTTCCTACTGACTTTTTAGCCCCTTTTGTTTAGTGCTATGAACTTCTAAGTTCCAGACCTTTGTTCATTAGTTCAGAAATTTGAGACAACTTTCTGAGATTGATATTTGTCTGTGTCCCATGCTCCCTTGTCTACTTTTCTTTGGAATTTTTTAGGCCTACTCCTGTGTTGTAGTTTGCTCGCTGCCAGAATGCAATATACCAGAAACAGAATGACTTTTTAAAAGGGGAATTTAATAAGTTGCAAGTTTACAGTTCTAAGGCCGAGAAAATGTCCCAGTTAAAACAAGTCTATAGAAATGTCCAATCTAAGGCATCCAGGGAAAGATATCTTGGTTCAAGAAGACCGACAAAGTTCAGGGTTTCTCTCAAATGAGAAGGTACATGGTGAACACAGTCACAGTTTCCCACTCATCTGGAAAGGCACATGGTGAACACGGTCAGGGTTCCTCTCTCATCTGGAAGGGCATATGGCAAACACAGCATCATCTGCTAGCTTCTTCTCCTGGCTTCCTGTTTCATGAAACTCCCCAGGAGACATTTTCTTTCTTCATCTCCAAAGGTTTCTGGTGGACTCTGCTTCTCATGGCTTTGTCATTCTGCTCTGCTCTCTCTGAATCTCTGTCAATCTCCAAAATGTTCCCTCTTTTACAGGACTCCAGAAACTAATCAAGACCCACCCATATGGGTGGAGGCATGTCGTCACCTAATCCAGCTTAACAACCACTCTTGACTAAATCACGTTATCCAGGGAGATGATCTGATTACAGTTTCAAGCATACGGGACTGAATAGGGATTATTCTACCTTTATGAAATGGGATTTTGATTAAAACATGGCTTTTCTAGGGGACATACATCTTTCAAACCAGCACATCCTGCTTTCAGTACCCACAGGCTGTAGTAGGAGCAGTAGGATCTTTGTTGGAATTTGGTATTTATTTATTTTTTATTGTGGTAACATGTATATATAAAACATAAATTTCCCATTTTAGCCATTTTTAAATATGTACAATTCAGTGGCGCTAATTCCTTTTACCGTGTTTTGATGTCATCAACTCCATTCATGGTAACTTTTAATCTACTTTTGTCCCTGTGAGTTTGCTTATTTTGGATTTTTCATGTAAGTGGAATCACATACTATTTTCCCCTTTGTGTTTGGCTTATTTCACTTAGCATAATGTTCATCCATATTGTAGCATATATCAGAACTTCATTCCTTTTCATGGCTGATTAATTCCCTTGTAGGTATATGTCTGAGTTTTAAGGATTTTTAAATGTATAGTTGGATACAGCAAAGTTGAGTGACAATAGAGATGTATGAAAGAAAAGTTTATTAGTATTCACAGGTCCTAGAACAAAGACGAGTGAGAAACCTCACAGGTCACCTGGAGAAACACGTCAGGAGCATAGACTCAACCAAGCAGGTGGGAGCAGAAGGTTGCAGTGGACCTGGGGGCTATGCTTTTTATAATGTTACGTGGATAGAGCTGTAACTGTTGGTACAAAAGGGAATTGGAAGTTTGTTTATGACTTTGACAGGGGTTGCAAACCCAGATGGAATGCGGTGAGGAGAAGATGCTGTTTATCCTGTATAAGGCAGGTTTCAGGGGTGGTCACCGAGGGATCTAATGACAGGGTTTAAGAAGCTGAGGCACTATGTCAGTGCAAAGCTTCTAGGTTATTCACGACAGGGTCTGAGAAGCTGAACCATCATGCCTGTGCAAAAGCCCATTTTAATTCACACAATACTGCATTTTGCTTATGTATTTATTTGTTAATGGATACTTGAACTGTTTCTACCTTTTGGCTATGGTGAGTAATGCCACTGTGAACAGTATACATGTATATTGTTTGAGTCCCTGCTTTCAGTTCTTTTAAATATATACCTAGGAGTGAAATTGCTGGGTCATATGTAATCCTATGTTTAACTCTTTGAAGAGCTGCCAAACTGTTTTACATAGAGGTTTGAAAAATTCATGTCTTTTTTGGGCTCTTTGAAAACTTTCTTTGCTGGTTTTCATCCTACCTCCCTGGCTGCTCATTGTCATCATCTTTGAGGGCTCCACTTCCTTTGCATGACTCTTAAACTTTGGCTTTTCTTTGTCTTCTGTATGTATTCTTTACCTGACCACTTTTAATTTCCTTCCATTGCTTTGCTTGCTATTTATATAAATAGAAATTTGTATCTCTATCCCAGATTTCTTTTCTGAGCTCCAGGTCTATATGTCCAAGTGACTGCTGAGTATCTCCAGTTATATGTTCCATAGCCCCTAACTGAGTAACTTACCAGTTTCTTCCTTAAATCTGATCCTTTTCGTAGATTTCCCAAATCAGCAGATGGCATTAACATACCTGCCATTTACCATCACCCCCCACCCCCCCACTCAACGCCAAATCCAGTCAGTCAGCTGTAACTTACCTCCTTAATATAACTCAAATCCTTCTTGTTTTCTGTGTCTATACTTCATTATTGAAAACTGGGTTACCATTTGGACCGTGGGCAATAACTTCCAATTTTGCTCTCCTCTAATCCACTCTCTACAGTGCTGTCAGAGTAATTACTGTAAAATATACCTGGTCACATAACTCCTCTGCCTAAAATGTTTGCCTCATTTGTTTCAGAAAATGGAATCATCAAGACAGATAAAGTTTTTGAAGTGATGCTGGCCACAGACCGTTCACACTATGCAAAATGTAACCCTTATATGGATTCTCCACAATCAATAGGTAAGCTCTGGATTTCTCAAAATAATCACCTTTTTCTCATTTACTGTATGATTTTATAGGTGATGGTAGGTTTGGATATAGATATTGACTGTTACCTTCCTTAATTTGATTTTTGTATTTTAGTAAGTTTCTTAATCACAATATATCCATTTTGTTTATTTATCATTTTTAATAGTTATATATAAAGTATCTTTTCTGTTTGCTCAATATATAATATATACAAAGAATAGTTTTTCTTAAAATTAGGTATACTCCTAATGAAAACTTATTCTAGTTTTAGCTGAATGCTTAGTTTTCTTTAGGGACGTTGATATTGATGTAAGATTGACTTTCACATTTTTACATCAGTGCTTAAAG
Organism: Myrmecophaga tridactyla; assembly: GCA_004026745.1. Taxonomy (NCBI): domain Eukaryota; kingdom Metazoa; phylum Chordata; class Mammalia; order Pilosa; family Myrmecophagidae; genus Myrmecophaga; species Myrmecophaga tridactyla. The sequence continues at coordinate 10,308 of PVIY010054648.1, forward strand.
GAAACAAGAGTACTGAAGTTAATACTGACTTCTCTGCTTCATCACTCCAGTTATTTTCCTCATATTTTTAGAGAAAATTGTAGTTTGTTAGTCTCTTAAGTTAGCTTGATAGCCATTTGCTCCAATTAAAAATTAAAAATAAAAATTGCTAGAAATATGAATCCATTTAATTTTGCAAGAACTGGAACATATCCTTGGTATATGGAAGGTCATTTCCTTTTTATAAATCTGAAGGAAACAAGTGAAAAATCTATAAACTCTCAGCCTCATCGAACTTCTTCCTTTCTTGGCTAACTTCATAGGGAGGAGAAAGTTTTGAAAGTGTGGGACTGTTACTGGAAGATGAGCACATTAGCCTTTGGCATGATTATATTTTCTAAATTTAACTTCTGCATGGTACTACTCTAAGAAATAAAATAGAAGTTTTATTTTCTCTTGCGGTCATTTAAACTAAAATAATTAAAAATAACTTATGGATATTAAAAAGGAGATGTGTGGGATGTGCAGTGTGCTTGTGTGGCTGAATGTATCACTAGTTCTTCTTTTGTTTTGCAGGCTTCCAGGCAACAATCAGTGCCCCACACATGGTAAGTTAGTGTGGTGCATTTGCTTAAAAAGGGCTCACCTTCAGTAAAAATTGCTTCAAGAAAGTTTTAAACATTTAGTTGTATCAGTTTAATTATCTGTGGATTACCAAACTGGTATCTTATTCTTGATAGATGGTATACAGAAGCAGCGAATCTTGGCACAAACTTTCATACTTAATGTTTTGCCGATTGTCATTATTATTGAATCCTGTAAAAACTGGAAATAAAAGTTAACTAGTGATAACAGTTAATTAAGGGAGAGGATATTTTCAAAATATAATGAACAGGTTTTAGAAATTTCAATTAGAATATTCTTTCACATTTTATTTGGACAATTCATTATGGAATAGTCATGTATTGCAGCTATGAAGCTGCATGACCTTGAGGAAGACCTATCTTAAGGGATCTAACACTTTTAATATGTTGGAAATGTTCTTGGGTTTTAAATGTTAGGTATTTGAATGAGGACTCTTAGTTTTCGGTGTTTCAGAACATTAGCTTCTCTGTCTCTCTGTAAGTGTTTGAGATTGAAGAAGTACTTATTTTAAATTTACACCCTTCTTTACCCTAAAATAAATTCTGGAAATATTTATAGTGAACTAATTACATGGGAAGAAAAAAATAGAATTATTTATGAAACTCAAGTAGTGACTGGCCTTTTAAAATATGATAGAAAACACAGAAGCCATAAAAAAAGACTTACTCATTTTATAAGACAAAAATGTAGAATTTTTGCAAAGAAAATAACACATTATAAACAAAATTAGAAGTAAAACTGAGGGAAATATTTATAATATATATGACAAAAGCATAGGGCAAATATCCATATATATACATGTATACCTACAAACACGTGCATGTGTGTATATGCGTATCCTGCAATTTTTTAAATTAATTTTTTAAAAAGATATTACAAGAAAAAAACACAAACATTCTTAACATATGCTCATTCCATTCTACATATATAATCAGTAATTCACAGTATCATCACACAGTTGCATATTCATCATCATGATCATTTCTTAGAACATTTGCATCAATTCAGAAAAAGAAATAAAAAGATAACAGAAAAATAAAATGAAAACAGAAAAGAAACAATTATATATACCATACCCCTTACCCCTTTCATTCATTACTAGTATTTTAAACTAAATTTATTTTAACATTTGTTCCCCCTATTATTTATTTTTATTCTATATGTTCTACTTGCTGTTGACAAGATAGATAAAAGAAGCATCAGACACAGGTTTTCACAATCACACAGTCACATTGTGAAAGCTATTATCATTATGCAATCATCATCAAGAAACATGGCTACTGGAACACAGCTCTACATTTTCAGGCAGTTCCCTGTAGCCTCTCCATTACATCTTGGATAACAAGGTGATATCTACTTAATGCATAAGAATAACCTCCAGGATAACCTCTCGACTCTGTTTGGAATCTCTCAGCCATTGCCACTCTTCCCCCTTTTGGTCGAGAAGGTTTTCTCAATCCCTTGATTCTGGGTCTCTGCTCATTCTAGGGTTTTTCTCAGTCCCTTGATGCTGAGTCTCAGCTCATTCCAGGATTTCTGTCCCACGTTGCCAGGAAGGTCCACACCCCTGGGAATCATGTCCCACGCAGAAGGGGGAGGGTGGTGAGTTTGCTTGTTGTGTTGGCTGGAGAGAGAGGCCACATCTGAGCAAGAAAAGAGGTTCTCTTGGGGGTGACTAATTTAAAGTAGGCTTGACCTATCCTTTGTGGGATTAAATTTCATATGAACAAACCCCAAGACTGGGAGCTCAACCTATAGCTTTGATTGTCCACACTGCTTGTGAGAATATCAAGAATTCAACTTGGGAAGGTTGAATTTTCCCCCATTCTCACCATTCCCCAAAGGGGACTTTGCAAATACTTTTCTACTCACTGATCAAATCACTCTGGGATTCCTTGGGGCATCACTCTGGACAAACCAACAAAATCTCATGTCCTACCCAAGGTTCCATGTACTTATGTTGTTCAACCAACTATCTACATAAGTTATATTAGGAGATGCACTAGTCAAAATATGAATTTTGTACCAAATAAACATTTTTTGCTTTTGTCTCACACATAAGTTGAAATTTTAAAATATTAATTGCTATCTATTTTCAGCACCCTGCAGTAATGACATTCCTTTGTTCTTCCTCATGCAAAAACATTTTTAAAATTTGTACATCTAGTCACTATCATTATACACTCTCGGCATTCCTTGATTATACCATCTCAATCTTTATTGTCTATCATTCTTTGTGATTTCATTTATGCCCCCAGCCCTCCTCCTTCTATCATTCTCACATTCAGCTTCATTCAGTGTTTTAACATAATTGTATCACAGTTAGGTAATATTGTGCTGTCCATTTCTGAGTTTTTATATTCAATCCTGTTGCACAATCTGTATCCCTTCAGCTCCAATTACCCAATATCTTACCCTGTTTCTATCTCTTGATGTTCTCTGTTACCAATGAATTTCTCCAAGTTTATTCACTAATGTCAGTTCATATCAGTGAGACCATACAGTATTTGTCCTTTTGTTTTTGGCTAATCTCACTCAGCATAATGTCCTTAAGGTCCATCCATGTTGTTACATACTTCATAACTTTATTCTGTCTTACAGCTGCATAATATTCCATCGTATGTATATGCCACAGTTTGTTTAGCCACCCGTCTGTTGATGGACATTTTGGCAGTTTCCATCTCTTGGTAGTTGTAAATAATGCTGGTATAAACATTGGTGTGCAAATGTCCGTTTGTCTCCTAGCCCTCATGTCCTTTGAGTAGAGACAGCTTATAGATGGGCCCTGTTTTTTTAATCCATTCTGCCAGACTATGTCTTTTGATTGGGGAGTTTAATCCATTAACATTTAGTGTTATTACTGCACGGGTAGTACTTTCTTCTACCATTTTGCCTTTTGGATTTTATATGTCATATCTAATTTTCCTTCTTTTTACCTTTACTCATAGTCTTCCTTTCTATACTCATCTCCACACCTCTCTCTTCTGCCTTTTTGTATCTGTCTCTAGTGTTCCCTTTAGTATTTCTTGTAGAGCTGGTCTCTTGGTCACAAATTCTCTCAGTGATTTTTTGTCTGAAAATGTTTTAATTTCTCCCTCATTTTTGAGGGACAGTTTTGCTGGATATAGAATTCTTGGTTGGCAGTTTTTCTCTTTTAATAATTTAAATATATCATCCCACTGTCTTCTTGCCTCCATG
>PVIY010054649.1:0-14119 GCA_004026745.1 Myrmecophaga tridactyla
ATAATCAGTAATTCACAATATCATCACTTAGTTGCATATTCATCATTTCTTAGAACATTTGCATTAATTCAGAAAAAGAAATAAAAAGACAATAGAAAAAGAAAAAAAATGAACACAGGAAAGAAAAAAAAAAGGATTATACCTACCATACCCCTTACCCCTGCTTTCATTGATCACTAGCATTTCAAACTAAATTTATTTTAGCATTTGCTCCCCCTATTATTTATTTTTATTCCATATGTTCTACTCCCTCGTTGACAAGGTAGCTTAAAGGAGCATCAGACACAAGGTTTTCACATTCACAGAGTCTCATTGTGAAAGTTACATCATTATTCAGTCATCATCAAGAAACATGGCTACTGGAACACAGCTCTGCATTTTTAGGCAGTTCCCTCCAGCCTCTCCATTACATCTTGAATAACAAGATGATATCTACTTGATGCATAAGAATAACCTCCAGCATAACCTCTCGACTCTGTTTGGAATCTCTCAGCCATTGACACTTTGTCTCATTTCACTCTTCCCCCTTTTGGTCCAGAAGGTTTTCTCAATCCCTTGATGCTAAATCGCAGCTCATTCTAGGGTTTTTCTCAATCCCTTGTTGCTGAGTCTCCGTCCATTCCAAGTTCTCTGTCCCACGTTGCCAGGAAGGTCCACACCCCTGGGAGTCATGTCCCATGCAGAGAGGGGGAGGGTGGTGAGACTGCTCATCATGTTGGCTGGAGAGAGAGGCCACATCTGAGCAACAAAAGAGGCTCTCTTGGGGGTGACTCTTAGGCTAAGTGGAGACTCTTTCCCCACAGAACTACATCCCACCCATTCTTCCAGATTTATCTTAAATCCCTTTTTAATCCACAGGTTCTTAAGTAGGGGGTGATTTTGCACGCCACCCCCAGCGACATTTGCCAAACAGTTTTTGGTTGTCATAATTGGGGGGTGGGGTTGGGTGCTTCTAGCATGCAGTGGGGTAGAGACCAGGGATACCACTAAACATCCTACAACGCGCAGGACAGCACCCCACCCCTGCCCCGACAAAGAATTGTCTTGCTCAAAATATCAAAAGTGTCACGGCTGAGAATCTCTGCCCTAGCCGGATAGATTTCTCCCTTTTTGGAATACTTGAGGCACTTTGACACTTAATAGTTTGCTTTATTTTATTAATTACCCTCTGTATCAATTAAGATTCTTGGAAAAGAGAGAAATTTCAACTTGTATTAATTTAAATAGTAAAGGGGACTTATTGGCTCACATAAGTCGAATGTTCTGTGATCATGCTGATTTTAGGTGGTATTTGGTCTGGTGGCTCCAATGAGGTCATCAAGGACCTAATTTATTTCCACTTCTCCTGCTATTCTTTAGATGTGGTCAGTTTCATCCTGAATTTCCTGTCCTCTGTAGACTTGTGTTATCACTTATCACAAAGGCTATAGCAGATCCAGTCCTCACACCACAGTGACCAGGCTGCACTAGCCAAATAAAGCTCTTTGAGAAATGTGGCTAGGCTGAATCAAGATGTGCTGTTATGAATGAAGCTGATCTGGATAGGACTAAGGTAAATCAGACTAAAGGGTAAAGGATGATATGGTCTATATTTTAAAACTTCGATTTCTTTGTGGGACTAAAGGAAGAGATGTTTAATTGGTGCAAAATTTATATCTTCGATAGCACACTAATTTAACTTGTATGGTCAGTTTATTGAAACACCATAATGGCATGGAATCTTGAATAGCAAGTGAGATCTTATTGGTTTGTACAGATAGTGTGATGCCCTGATATATTCCAGAGTAATGTGGGCAGAGAATAAAAATATATTTGCAAAGTCCCCTTGGGGGGCTGGTGAGAAAGGAGGAAAATATTAAACTTCAGTTAGACAGCCAAAACCATTCCAGCCAATCATAAAGAACTCTAGGGCATTATCTAAGATTCTACAAAGGCTCCATGCACTAGGGTAACTTTCCAGAAACCTACAACCTCCAGATGGGTCCCAGGACAAGATAAGTCCTGAAACCTAGAGGGCCCAGCCTCTCCAGATTTCTGCTGTAGTGAAGGACAAATACAAAATTTGAAACAGTTGGTATGGAGGCTGCAACTGATGAAGAAATACCTAGAAGTTACTTACCTAGGACTGTAAGACCTGCTTCAGGGGAAGACTCGTTCCTGCTACAACTTCAGGTCATTTCAGGTAAAAATAATCTTCACTCACTGAAGATGATCATTTGCTCTTCAGGACAAAACTCGGGCTATTTCCATTCCAGAATCTCTGGGGACCTACTATAAGCACTACATAAACTGCTTTATCCCTTGAATAGCTGCCTGGTTTTGTGCTGTTTCAGGATGTGTGCACTGAAGAAAAACAGAAAGTTTGTCTGAAATAAATAAAGCTGTTCATTTTTGTTTTGCTACATAGAAAACAGGTGTTTAAAAAATAAGCATTGATATGCTTAGCACAGCTATACTGATTCTAATCAGAATAATCAAATAAAGTGACTTAGGAAGAGTTAATATTAAAAAATTAGAGGAAAAAGGATCAAATTCCTTTACTTCAATTGACAACATAAAATTAAAAAGAGGGCCATATTACATAACTGTGAACCCGACTTTTGAAAGCAAAAAAATTGGGCTCATTTATAATTATACCATCATACAAAATAATTCTTCGTTCCCTTCCATTGGTAATGGTGCTGTCGGTTGTTAATGGAGAAATGGAATTTCAGAAAACATGGTGGACTGAAAATATTAAATTTTTAAATATGATATAATGTCTCACTAAATTTTCAAAAATTTAGCTTTTGTCATTATTGACAACCTCTTTGAAGATCCATTTCCATAAATTCCAAATGCCCAGATATGAGCTGGGAACACAGGCCACAAACTGTCTTGAGCATATTAAAACTTGTCTACCACTTATAAAAGCTTACATTTTAACATTTTTCAGTACATATAGATAGATACCATTGTCTTCATGATAAGTCTTCAGAGAATTTAACTAACAAAGAACTTTAATACTACATGTCTTCTGCTGAAAATATGTTTCAATATACTTTGTTTATATTCTTAAAAAATGTTTCAATATAAGAACAAAACAAAAATTGTATATGAGGTTCACAGGACATTTGTATCAAGCAGCCCTGGTCCAAGGGAAGAGACCCTTCTGGCCCCTTCCTCAAGAGGGAGGGGGCATTTCGTTTCTTTTTTTTTTTTTTAATTTGCATATGGGCAGGAGGCACCAGGGATCAAACTCCAGACCTCCAGCACGGCAGGTCGGAGCTCTGCCTGCTGAGCCATGGCAGCCAACCGGCATTTCGTTTCTTGCCCCAGAGACCACAGTCAACGCTTCCTTGCCTGTCGTTGGCTTTTGTTGCTTTTTTTCTTTCTTTGCTTTGTATGTATGTTATATGATACAAAAAAAAAAAAAAAAAAATCCAAACACAGTGGACAAAGGGCTCATGTGAACAGTAAACAGGAGAATCTTGCCTCGCTGTTCTTTGTGTCACCAGTCATGTCTGATACTGCTGTGCCCTCCAGAGCCACTGAGCAGCTGGGGTGATGAAGGGGACGTCCAAATTCACTCAGTGGCCCTCTTGAAGGTGCTGGGCCATCTCTGGGCAGTGTGCAGGCGTAGTGGGCAGGGAGACGTGCCATAGAGCCCAGCGTGGGTCCTCGGTATTTGGAGGGGAGGTAGATGGGAAGACTGTTTTCATCATTCCGAACTAAAACTCATTCTCTGGTAACCAAGTGTGCTGGTGTGAAAGGATGCATGTACCCTAGGAAAGCCATGTTTTAATCCTAATTCCATTTTGTAAAGGCAGCTGTTTCTTCTAATCCCTATTCAGTATTGTATGTTTGAAACTGTAATTAGATCACCTCCCCGGAGATGTGATTTAATCAAGAGTGGTTGTTAGACTGGATTAGGTGGAGGTGTGTCTCCACCCATTTGGGTAGGTCTTGATTAGTTTGCTGGAATCCTATAAAAGAGGAAACATTTTGGAAAAAGCTAGAGATTCAGAGAGAGCAGAGCAGAATGACATAGTCACACAAAGCAGAGTCCATAAACCAGCGACCTTTGAAGATGAAGAAGGAAATGCCTCCCGGGGAGCTTCATGAAACAGGAAGCCAGGAGAGGAAGCTAGCAGATGATGCCATGTTTGCCATGTGCCTTTCCAGATGAGAGAGAAACTCTGCATTTACCATGTGCCATCTCACTTGAGAGAGAAACCCTGAACTTCATCAGCCTTCTTGAACCAAGGTATCTTTTCCTGGATGCTTTAGATTGGACATATCTGTAGACTTGTTTTAATTGGGACATTTTCTTAGCCTTAGAACTTGTAAACTAGCAACTTATTAAATTCTCTTTTTTAAAAGCCATTCTGTTTCTGGTATATTGTATTCTGGCAGCTAGCAAACTAGAACACCAAGAAGATTCTGCTTTGTCTCTATGAATTTGCTTAATCTAAGTACTTCATATAAGAGATATGATATGATATTTGTCCTTTCGTATCTAGTTGCTTTTACACAACATGATGTCTTCAAGTTTCATTCATGTCATAGCATGTGCCAGCACGTCTCTTCTTTTTATGACTGAATAATATTCCATTATTTGAATATGCCACATTTTGTTTATCCATTCATCTGTGGATGGATACTTGAGCTGTTTCCATCTATTGGCAATTTTGCATCATCTCACTATGAACACTGGTGTGTGAATGTCTGTTCGATTATTTTAGTATGTACTGACCGAGGAGTGGAAATCTTTTAGGTATATACTGAGGAGTAGAATTTCAGGGTCATAACACGATTCTACGTGTAATTTTCTGGGGAACCACCGAACTGTTTCTCACAGTGGCTGCACCATCTTACGTTCCACCAACAACGTACGAGGGTTCCTGTTTCTTGGCATCCTACAGATATTTGTTATTTTCAATTTTTTAAATAATAGGCATCCTCGTGGGTGTGTGAGATTTAACCCATTGTGGTTTTGATTTGCGTTTCCCGAGTGGCACCTTTTTATATACTTATTGGCCATTTGGATCTCATCTTTGAAGGAATGTCTATCTAAATCCCTGGCCCATTTTTTAATTGGGTTGCTAGTCTTTTTGCTTTTGAGTTGTGTAAACTCTATTCTTGGACCAAAGGGTGCATGGCAGTGGATGGTGTCTCTCAATCATGGGGAAGGAGATCTTGGCATTTAAATTAAGGTGATGTTGGCAGCCAGTCTGCACAGTGTGGGGGACAGACTCTAAGGCAGTCCCCATGATCCCTGACTTCTGATATTCAAATCTTTGTGTGATCCCCTCCCACTGAGTGGGGGCCAGACCAGTGACCTGTAACATGACAAGATGTCAGTGCTGTGATTACATTACATGAGATTATAATGTCTGTCTTGCTGAGAAATTCTCTCCCTTGCTTGCTTATGGATGCAAGCCTCCATGCCGTGCACTGTCCAGTGGAGAGGGCCTCGTGGCAAGAACTGAGGGTGGCCTTCAGCTGACAGCCAGCAAGAACTGAGACCCTTGCTCCTACAGATTTCAGGAACGGAATGCTGCCGGCAGTCACATGAGCTTAAAAGCAGATTCTTTAGGTGGTTCAGTGGCAGAATGCTTGTCTTCCATGCCAGAGACCCGGGCTCGATTCCCGGACCATGCACCCTTACCCAACCCCCACCTAAAAAAAAAAGCAGATCCTTTGCCAGCTGTGCCTTGAGATAAGCTTGAAGCCCTGGCAACACCTTGATGGCAGCCTTGCAAACAACCCAGCTAAACCCGGCCTGGACTTCTGACTCACAGACACTGTGAGATAATAAATGCATGATGTTTTATGCAGTTTAAGTGGTGAAACTGGTATGTAGCAAAAGGTAACCAATATAGTTAGGCCTGGGTGACTGCTATGTCCAATTCGCAACAGGAGTCCAAAAACCTATAGACTTGTTCTCATTTTATTTACTAGTATTAGTGAATACAGAGACACTCTAGTGAAAATTAAAAACTCTCTCTATAAGTTACCATAGAAACATAGGCCCTGGTTTCTGTCATTGATTGGCAGTCATGAAAATTTCTAATACATTTCAACTCTTAATGCTTTCTTGTTCCTTAAGGAATCTTAGCTATACAGCATGAAAAAATTGGTGGAGAATCTCAGACACGTTGCCTATTTGTTAGTGCTAGAAACTGTTTTTACTTGGCAAAGGAAAGTGGGCTGGAAATTGTGCCCTTGAAAGAACCAGAGTATTTCCACAGTCTGCTTTTTAGCCCCTGCTAATGGGGAATGGAGAGAAAACAGCCCTAGAAGAGTTTTCATCTTTGAACTACATTATCTTTTGATGAGAAATTTTAATCCTAAAAATATACCACTATGTACATCAATTGAAAGAGAAATGTTTTAATGGTTGTGGGAAATTCTTTTTGCCCAGAAAATTGGTCACATTAAGGCATGCTCTTGCTTTTGTTTGCAGTGAGCACAAAGTATGTGGATGCATCAATCCATTGTACTTCCTTTTTAAGTGTTTCATCCTAAATAACAGCAGACTGCAAGAGTTTAAAAAAAATCAATTCATCTCTATTCTCCTGTTTCCTACTTAGTGTGTATCGGAGTCTACCATTTAATGTTTGTACATGCCCCCCTCTTAAATATTTACAATTTATTTTGGCTTGAAGGTCACCCTTTTTTTTTTTTTTAACATTTTTAATTGTGAAATATATATGTTGAAAAACAATAAATTTCAAAGTACATTTTAGCAAGTCGTTATAGAATAAATTTCAAAGTATGGTATGGATTATAGTGCTACCATTTCAGGTATTTCCTTCTAGCTGCTCTAAGACGCTGGAGACTAAACGTCTTAGTTTAGTCTCTTACAACTCCTCCTTCTCCTTTGATCTTTCTTCCACTCTTTAGGGCTATTTGGGCAATGACCATTCTAACTACTTCATGTTGAAAAGGAGTGTGGACTTTATGGGATAGGGGGATGCAACTGGTTAATACTCTTGGAAAGACTGGTAACTGTGGCTTTCAGGACTGGCCTAGGAACCATCAGGAGGTTTTAGGTTTCTAAAAAATAAATGCAGTGAATGAAACTTTGATAGAGTCTCAGATAGAGCCCTGGGTATTCCTTGGGTTTATAGGAATACTGTTGGTTGGGCCTTGGCATACCATTAGGCATCCCTTGTTCTTATGCCAAAATGTAATGTATTCTCGAGACCCCCATGATATAAGGAATATCTTAAAATAGTTTGAGCTTCTTGCTTGCCTTTTGTAACAGAAGGAGGCAGCAGGGCTCAAAGCTGAGGACTAAGAATCTTCAGTGACCCTATGATTCAAAGAGAGAAGAAAACAGTTGGAGTCCCTCTGTTCTCTTAAGAAGGAACAAACTCAGGGTATATTAAACAGATAATTAAAAAATATTGACAAAGTCCCTTGAGGGATGGGAGAAAATATATTGAACTATTAAGCTTTACCACCAGGGAAACCCCTCATACTATGTCAAACATTAGGGATATCCAAATCAATAGGCCAAGCCCCTTGATCTTGAGGCTTGCTCTTGTGAAGCTTATTCTGTGTAGTGGAGAAGTTTAGCCTGCCTATAGGTATGCCTAAGAGTTAATTCTGGAGGACCTCTTTGTTGCTCAGATGTGGTCTCACTCTAAGCCCAACTCTGCAAGCGAAATCATTGCCCTCCCCACTATGTGAGACATGACATTGAGGGGTGAAAGTCTCCCCTGGTGTGAGAAATGACTCCCAGGAATGAGCCTGGCCCTGGCACTGTGGGATCAACAATGCCGTCCTAACCAAAAGGGGAAAAAGAAGTGTAACAAATAAGGTATCAGTGGCTGAGAGAGTTCACATAGAGATAAGAGGTTACTCTGGAGGTCACTCTATGTTAACATTACTACCTACCATAACTTGCCAAACTCCAACCAAACCATTCCTGCCAATCCTAAAGAACACCTAGGGTATTATATAATATTCTACAAAGGTTCCATGCACTAGGGTAACTTTCCAGAAACCTACAACCTCTAGATGGGTTCCTGGACCAGATGGGTCCTGAGACCTGGAGGGGCCAGCCTTTTCAGAACATCAGCTAGTTCGGTTCCCCTATTCCATATATCGACAGCTCCTTCCAACATGAAATGGTTAGAATGGGCATAGCCCAAATACCCCTGTGGAATAGGAAGATCAAAGGTGATGGTCGAGTTATACAGAGAAGGTAGGGTTTAACAAACAAGTATGATTGCTGAATCATAATATTGATATTTCTTTTAGTCTCCAGTATCTTACAGCAGCTAGAAGTAAAAACCTAAAATTGTGGAATTGTAACCCATACCAAACTCTGAAATCTGTTCTACAACTAATTGTTGTGATGTGCTTTGAAACTTATTGCTTTTTTGTATATATGTTATTTTTCACACTCAGAAAAATTCCTTATAGCCTCCAGTGTTTTGGAGCAGCTAGGAGGAAAAATCTGGAATAGTGGAATAGTTACCCATAACAAACTCTGAACTCTGTTCTGTAACTACTCGTTGAAATGTACTTTGAAATTATTGTTTTTTCTTTCTTTTCTTTGTATATATGTCATATTTAACAATAAAAACATTAAAAAAAAAAAAAAGAACAAACTACTGTGGTATACCCAGTAAAGAATCTCTTTTAGAGATGGAAGGTGCCTGCCAGAAGGGAGAACTGCTGGCATCTTGTTCCCTGAGGGCTTGCCGTGGGTTCTCGGGCTTATGCTTATTTCTTGGCCATTCTCCTGCATTTTTTCTTCCCAGAGAATTTTATTTTCAATTTCTTAATTCTTTTCCTCACCTCACCCCCAAAACCCAAAAGTTTGGGGGTTTGGAATTGCATTTCAATTTGACTTACATTTCATTTTTCCAACTTTATTGAGACATAATTTACATAAAGTGAAATGAGCCATTTTAAGGATACATATAGATGAGTTTTGACAAATGTATATACTCATGTAACCCGCCAATGCAGGCAAAGTCTGGAACATTCTCATTAGTCCCTAAAAGTTCCCTCATGTCCTTTTGCAATTATTCCCCACTGACATCCTATTTGCTGTCACTTTTCTTCCTTTGTAGAATTCCATATCAGTGAAATCATACAGTATATACTCTCTTGTGCTTAGCGTCTTTCATTAAACAGAATGATTTTGAGATTCCTATGTTTTGTCATGTGTTATCAATAGTTCATTCCTTCTTACTGCTGAGTAGAATTCCATTGTATGGATAGAACACTATTTATCCTGCTTTGCATTTTTATGTTAATTTGGAAAGAAAGGGAAATGTTGACTCTTCCTATTAAGGGATAAGCCATGTCTCCCCATTTTCTTATTCAGGTCTTATTCTTATGTTTGTAGTTAAGCTTATTTATAGCTTCTTTATATGTTCCAACTCTTTTTTTGTTGAGTGTATTTATAGGAATTTTATAGTTTGCTGTTATTGGAATGGAATCTTTTCTTCAACATCATAGCTCAATGGCTGTTGCTAGTATATTGCAAAGCTACTGATACTTTTATATAGTCATATGGGGCCATCTTTTGAAACTATTGTGGTTCTAATTTCTCAGTTGAGTCTTTTAAATTTCTTTAGGTTTATAGTCATCACTTAGGAATAATGATAATGTTATCTCCTTTTAAAAAAAGACATACCTATTCAATTTTCTTACTTTTTTGATCCCTGATACTTTTTGAGGAAAGGGAAAGGAAAATAGGAGGGAGATGGCAAAGAGAAGAGAGGTGGAGAGAGGGGTGCAAAAATGAAGCAGCCTGGACTTGTGGTACACGGCAGGGCAGGCGTGGAATTGAGTGGACACCTTAGAACTTAGGTGGTGTGAGAGTTGAGAAGGGATGGCTAGAAAAGTTCACTCGGGAGCCCATTTCCCATTTCAGGAAACTGTGTAGGGTGTAACCCTTCTCCTTAAATTCTGGTCTTGCTCCAAAAAGATGAAAGGAGGGAGGTGACATGAAAGAGCAGATCACTCTCCCTCTCCCCTCCAAAGCCCAGCCTGTTTGTGGGTAAGAGGTTGTGTGTGTTGGGGGGGAGGTAGTTTATCAGATGGAGTTACATAGGACTTTGTAAAAACTGAAGGTACCTAAAAGCTCTGGGGTTTGCCAGGAATGTCTTTTCAAGGATAGAAAAGGGAGATTTGATGGGGAAGGTTTGAAGGGAGACACTGCAAGACAAGAAAATTGTTTCTTTTGTACATTTTGCTTAACAACCAGTTGCATTTAAAATGTCAGCTGTGTTTCTATTATTGCTGTTTTAGGAAGGGGTATAATTATGAGCAGACTGGAGACGGCATTCTTATTTGGGGTGTGAACCCCATTTGGGGTTTTTAATATTTATAAAAACACGCCAAACTGAATCAGACTTGAGCCTTGCCTTTCATGGGACTACCTGAGGGCCATCACCAGGAAATAAAATATCCTCAACGTCGGTGTTGGGAGAGGCACGATGAAAATAGGGGCGGCACCTGCCTGCAGTTACTCGATTTAGCCACTAGATAGCGCTTCTGCTTCGGTGAGGCAAAATGCAAACCAAACAAAGGTGCTTTTTAGGTGGTTTAAAGATAAAGAAAGCAGGATGGAAATAATTTTGAATGTGGGCGCTTCAAGTCTATTGAAAGTGAAGTATAGGTATTCATTAGGGAGCGTAAAATAAGCATAATCTGGCTAAATGCCTGCATTCCATATAAAATTTTTCTATTGCTACATGAGGACATGAAAATTGGATAAGGTATTGATTGCCATCTGGTATTTTTCCTTGAAAAAGAAAGCTGCTCCTGCTATTTTGCCTTAAAGAAATATGACCAAGAAGACAAATGGATTAAAAAAAAATTTTTTTATGGTGTAATATGACATACATGGAAAGAAAAAAGCAATAGTTTTCAAAGTACTCTTCAGCAAGTAGTTACAGGACAGATCCCAGAGTCTGTCATGGGCTACCATACCATTATCTCAGAGTTTTCCTTCTAGCTGCTCCAGAACACTGGAGGCTAGATGGAAGATTTATATATTTTATCATCACTTTTTTTTTCTTTTTTGTGAAAAATAACATATATACTAAAAAACAATACATTTCAAAGCACAGCACAATAATTTGTTGTAGAACTGATTTCAGAGTTTGGATGGGTTACAGTTCCATAATTTTAGGTGTTTACTCCTAGCTGCTCTAAGATACTGGAGACTAAAGGAAATATCAATACAATGATTCGGCAACCATACTCATTTGTTAAACCTTACCTTCTCTGTATAACTCCATCATCACCTTTGATCTTTCTATTCCAGTCTTTAGCGGGTAACAAATGGCTTTAAAATGTGTGAAAAGACGCTCAACTAAAACTCTCCTGAGACAGTACTTACCAGGTTGGCAAACGCAACATATTTCAGCCACATGCTCTGTGGGTGAAGGTGAAGGAAAAGGCAGCATTGCACATTGCTAGTAGAACTGTAAAATAGTATGGCCACTCTGGAGGAAAATTTAATGATATCTGTAAAACTAAAGTTTTGACCATCAGATATCACGTCTAGAAATTTATCCTAGAAATTTATAAACTTGAATATGTGTGAGATGGGATATATAAAGGTTAATCTTTGCAGCATTATCTGAAGTAGCAATAAATTAGAGATAATCTAAAGGTCCATCAATTGGGCCTAGCGAAATGAAATTTGATAGAACCATACAAAGCACTATGTAGCATTAAAAAGGGAATAAGGAAGCTCTTTATGTAGTAATATGATTATCGTATTTTAAGTACAAAAAGCAAATTGTGGAAGTGTGTACATCACACTATGCTATCATTTGTGTAAAAAAAAAGTTCTAAAAACCCAGAATATATAAATTTATGCTTGTATTTGCAAAAAACGTCTCTGGGAAGAATTATATGAAACCTCCTCATTGGTTGCCTCTGGGAAAAGGAACAGGATTCTGGGCAGCAACAGGAAGGGATACTCTGTTGTATTTCAATCCCTTTGGAATTTTGTATTACACAAATGTATACTTTGTTCACAAATAACTACATAAATGTAAACCATGTTACAAATCCCTAAGATTTCATCCATGGCTAGTTGCATGGAGTTATAAGAAAAGGGGGAGAAGTGAACAAAGTATTTTAGAAAGTAATGATTTTGATATTGATCAGAATAATCGAGTCAGTATTTAAGAGCTTTTGGTATGGAGGGCTTTGATTGTAAAACAGCGTGCTCACTATGTAATAGTTAGAAAAAACAGCCTCCCTCCAAAATATCCACATCCTAACCCTGGAACCTATAAATGTTATCATATTTGGCAAAAAGGGGTTTGTATGTTTAATTAATGTTGGGGTCTTGAGAAAGGAAGACTATCCTGGATTATCTGGGTGGAACATAAATGAAATAACATGTATCCTTATAAAAGAGAAAGGGAGGTTGAAAACACACAGAGGAGAAGGCAATGTGAAGACGGAGCAGAGAGAGGTTTGAAGATGATGGCCCTGAAGATTGGAGTGATGTGGCCAAGGAATGCCGGCTGCCACCAGAACTGGAAGAAGCGAGGAACAGATTCTCCCACAGAGTCTGAGGAGGTAACACAGCCCTGATGACACCTTGATTTGATTTAGCCCATTGACATGGACTTCAGACTTCTAGCTTTCTGAACTGTGAGAGAATAAATTTCAGTTAAGTCACCTCGTTTGTGGTAATTCTTTACAGCAGCCATAGGAAACTAATAGACATTTCAAACCAAAACATTTAACATAACCCCCTCCTACCTCTCTCACCTCACCCCTCACCATGCTTCCCTTGCACTCTGAGCTCTAGGAACACTGTCTTTTTTCAGTTTCTTGATGCTCATACTCCTTTTTGCTATTGAGTTTCCTCATGGGCTATTCCATCATTTAAAACATTTTCCTTACCCCTGGAATCTGGAACATTTTCCTTACCACCATTCCTTCAGATGGCAGCTCAGAGGGTACCTCTGTAGGGAGCATTTCCTGGCTACATTTCAGCTTTGTATATCCAGATGGGCATTCTCTATATCAGAGAACTCTGAAAGAGGCCAGGCTTGGGGTGGGGGTAAATTATCTAATATATACATTACAACATCTCTGTGAGATAGGTATTATTATCTCACTTTGTAGATGAGGAAATTGAGACAAAGAGAGGGTAACTCATTTGTCTAAGAGCACACAGATAGTAAGTGGCAGAGTTGGTATTTGAACCCAAATCTGCTAACTCCAGAGCTTATCATAAACACCAGCCTCTACTACTGAGAAACAAAATGCTCAGAGATTGAGCTGGGAGTGGAGACAAAGTTTTAGTCATGAAAGGACCTTGTCTAGGACTCTAAGGGCCTTGGGAGGCAGGTAAGATTTCCGATGTCAGGGTTCCTCTCTTTCTAGATCCTACCTTGCATGGTTCATGGAAATCTCCACTTCTGCAGAAAAATAGCTTCATGGGCTGAGGTCCAGGGCACACAGCCTCTGTGGATTTAAACTACTGTGGGGTTATTAAAGATCACCCAGAAAATCCCCAAATCAGACCTGGGAACTTGCCCTCTCACAAGAACAGATGAGATGAACAGTTTGAGGCAGAAAGAGTAACATTCACTTATCTCTTGTTTATAGTCCCTTTGTTTAGGAATCCAGCTTTAGCTCTTTTTGGTATGTTGGTCAATGGTCTGTAATGAACCATAGCCCCTGTGTCCACAGCCCTTTGCCCCTTCTCTCAAGGGTGATCCCTCTTTCTCCCCTCTCTGGACCTGGGCTGGCCTTTTGACTTTGTTTCACAATAGAATTAGATGGAAGTGACACTGCAGGAGTTCCAGAGCCTCCACCTCCTGTGGCCTGACAGCTTCTACTCTGGGAATCCTGAGACCACTATGCCGGGAAGATGTCCAGTGTAGCCTGTCGGAGGCTGGAAAGCCAATGGAGAGCCGTGGTGTGCCAGTGACAGCCAGGGCAGATATGGAAGTCCCCCCTGAACCCTCCAGGACCAGCCTAGTTGCCCGTTGAGAACAGATGCATGAGCGGTCCCAGGAGAGGCCAGCAGCAGATCCACCCCAATTGCCACTTAAGTTTAGGGTAGTTTTCTGCCCAGCAATAGATACTTGAAATACCTGCCAGAGGCTAAAACAAAAAAAGAGGCGGG
>PVIY010054650.1:0-14123 GCA_004026745.1 Myrmecophaga tridactyla
TTTCAATCTACTAAATTTATTTTAACATTTGTTCCCCCATTTTAATTATTTATTTTTAATCCATATGTTTTACGTGTCTGTCGATAAAGTAGATAAAAGGAGCATCAGACACAAGGTTTTCACAATCACACAGTCACACTGAGAAAGCTATATCATTATACAATCATCTTCAAGAAACATGGCTACTGGAACACAGCTCAACATTTTCAGGCCCTCCCCTCCAGCCTCTCCATTACACCTTAACTAAAAAGGTGATATCTATGTAATGCGTAAGAATAACCTCCAGGATAATTTCTTGACTCTGCTTGGAATCTCTCAGCCATTGACACTTAGTCTCATTTCACTCTTCCCCCTTTTGGTTGAGAAGGTTCTCTCAATCCCTTGATGTTAATTCTCAGCTCATTCTAGGGTTTTTCTCAATCCCTTGATGCTGAGTCTCAGCTCATTCCAGGATCTCTGTCCCACGTTGCCAGGAAGGTCCACACCCCTGGGAGTCATGTCCCACGCAGACAGGGGGAGGGTGGTGAGACTGCTCGTCGTGTTGGCTGGAGAGAGAGGCCACATCTGAGCAACAAAAGAGGCACTGAGCCTCTTCTTAATAGGAAAACATGCAAAGTACAATTAGTCCTTTATCTTAGAGAGAATATCCTGTCATTCTCTAGTTCTGTGGACCACTAAAAACCTCACTAATGTAGCACCCCTCGTATTTCCCAATCTTAGGCTCAATTATGTCTTACTAGGACATCTAGAATCTTATTACTAAAATTGTTGTCTGTTATCCAACAGCATCAGCAGCACATGAGTGCTTGTTAAAAATGCGGAATCACGGGCTCTGTGTCACCCCCATTATACCAGAATTTTCATTTTAAAAATATCCAAGGTAACTCATATGCACACTAAAGGTTGAGAAGCACTGATCTAGGCTACTTGCCATTTCATGTTCACTAGGTCAAGCTGGAATGATGTCATGAATATAGTGGATGACTTTGACATTCTGATGAATGTCAAGACAATCAAGATGCCTGGAAACTATATTATGACAGAGAACAGGGCGTGTTAGTGAGTGTGTACTGTTGTCCTTCTCATGTAATAATCAACTGTTTGAGCCACCATCAGCAGTGAGAAAAAGCCATTCACCAAATCATGGGTGACAGATTGCAAGTGCTACAGGTTATACTGATTTACCCTCGTGAAAACTCCACATCTTATCCAGGAACTGTAATTGGAGATACCACTACCATATCTACCATGATCAAGTAGATTTTTTTTTAATGTTTTTTATTGTGAAATATATATAAAAAAAAACAATAATTTTCAAATTACATCTTAAAACAAGTAGTCTCAGAATAGATTTCAAAGTTTGGTATGAGTGACCATTCCACATTTTCAGGCTTTTCCTTCTAGCTGCTCCAAAACACTGGACGCTAAAAGAAATATCATAGTGAATTAGCAATCATACTCGTTTGTTAAATCCTATCTTCTCTTTTATAACTCCTCTTTCTCCTTTCATTCTCCTGCCAATCCATAAGGGTCTTTGAGCTATGCCCATTCTTTTTCATGTTGGAAAGGTGTAGCAACAATGTAGAATAGGGGAATGGAATTCATTGAGATTCTTGAAGAGGCTGGCCCCTCTGGATTTCAGGATTTATCTGGCCTAGGAATCCACTGGAGGTTATAGGTTTCAGGAAAGTAAACTTAGTACATGAAACTTTTGTAGAGTCCCAGTTAGAGCCCTAAGTGTTCTTTGGGGTTAACAGGAATGATGTTACTTGGAGTATGGCAATTTAGCAATATCTAGCTGAGGCTTGTATAAGAGCATCCTCCAAAATAGCCTCTTGACTCCATTTGAACTTTCTTAGCTACTGATACCTTATTTGGTTATATTTCTTCTTCCCATTTTGGTCAGCAGATATTATCGATCCCATGGTGCCAGGGCCAGGCTCAACCCTGGGAATCATGTCCCCCGTTTCTAAGGAGACTTTCACCCCTTAATGTCATGTCCCACTTGGAGGGAAGGTAATATTTTCCTTGCAAAGTTTGGCTTAAAGAGACAGAGTCTACATAAGAGCAACAAAAGAGGTTTCCTGGAAGTAACTCTTAGGCTTCATTATAGATAATCTTAGCTTCTCTGCTATAGAGGTAAGTTTCATAATGGCAAGCCTCAAAATCAAGGGCTTGACCTATTTTCTTGGGAGATGTTTGTGAGAGTACCAAGGGATTCCCAGATGGGAAAATTTAATATTTCCATATTTTTTCTCCAGTCCCTCAAGAGACTCTACCAATACTTTTAAATTATCAGCCCACCATAGTCTGGTATGTCTCCATGTATACAGAATTACAAGGCCCTGTTCCTATTCTGGGCTCTATGTTTTTGGGTGGTTTAAATGAGCTATCCAGACAGGTTGATTTAGATTGTGTGTTACAGAAAGTTTAGATTCTAGACAATAAACCTCCCTGGCTTTGGGTCTCATACAGTAGGTGAAGCTCTAGAGTACATGCACTATCATCCTTTGCCCTGTATTTTTATGTACTTTAGTCCCAGCCAGATTGCTTTAGTTTTTATCTCTACTTGAAACCTGATCTCTTTTTTTCAGGTACTTTAATTGTTATTGTATGTAGCAATGCTGACTTTCAGAGCTGCAGAACTCCGGCTATAAATCTTAAGTGTCACAAGGTTACTCAAAGTTACAGGGAAATGCCAGCTGATACACATATAGCTCTGGTCTCAGAATCTGGAAATATACGGGCTAATTATGGTTGCTATAAGAACTTAGAATCTAGGCTCCAATTTTCTTTTAAGTATTTTCTGTAAAGACCACAGCATATTTGTTCTTTAGTTTCTGTCTAATTTTGCAAAACACATTGTCTCCAAAGCTCATTCAGTTCATTGTGTGCCTCATGATACCCTTCTTTTTTGTAGCTGCACTGTAGTCCATCATATTTTGTTTTCTCAGTCATCATACCATTTGTCTCCCTCCATCCTTTGGGAGGATAATGTCTAAAATAAACCATATTGCACATTGTCCTGACTTGATTGTGCAATCACAGCACTCAATTTTAGATAATTTTCATTGGTCCAAAGAGACAAAGATCCAATAAACATAGCCTCACCAAATATCAAATGAAAACTTCCCCTAATCTCTTGTCCTTTCCCTACCCCAATTATTTACCCTGATGTTGCTGTGGTGCTACTCCTGTCTACCTGTTAACTATAGGCCATAGCATGCAGTATTAGTTTTCCACCTAAACCCCTCTATTATTGACTCTTTGTACAAGATCAAACCTTTGAAGGAGTTCATGTGAGAACTTATTTTTAACTGTAGAGTTAATGAGTGAGATACATGGCATTATACATCCCCTTTCAGTCATAATCAAATTCAATATAGCAGTGTTACTTATACCCCTACTAATTAGTAACTATCACTTCTGTCTGTTCCCTTACATTTAAATTCAGCCTCATTGGGTAATCTTTTCCCATCTCTAGCTTCTGTGTACCTCTAGGTCCAGGACCTATGTTCTACAGTATGAACGTTTGAGATAACCTTTACTGGAGTCATAATAGTGAAATCAAAGAATATTCTTTAGTGTCTTACTTATTTCATTCAGCATTATGTCCTCAAGGTTTATGCATGTTGTCATGCTTAGGGACCTCATTTTGTCTTACTGTTGCATAACATTTCATCCTATGCATAGACCACATTAAAAAAAAATTTTTAAACATGACAACATACAAACACGAACATTCTTAACATATGAGCATTCCATTCTTGGTATATAATCAGTAAATCACAATATCATCACATAGTCACATAGTTGTATATTCATCACCATGATCATTTCTTAGAACATTTGCATCAATTCAGAAAAAGAAATAAGAAGAAAAAACTCATTCATACCATACCCCTTACCCCTCCCTCTCATTGACCGCTAGTATTTCCATCTACCCAATATATTTTAGCCTTTCCCCTATTTTTTTCTGTACCCCTTACCACTCCCTTTCATTGATCACTAGCATTTCAATCTATTAAATTTATTTTAACATTTGATCCCCCTATTATTTATTTATTTTTAATCCATATGTTTTACTCATCTGTCCATACCGTAGATAAAAGGAGCATCAGACACAAGGTTTTCACAATCACACAGTCGCATTGTGAAAGCTGTATCATTATACAGTCACCTTCAAGAAACATGGCTACTGGAACACAGCTCTACATTTTCAGGCCCTCCCTTGTGTAAGAATAACTTCCAGGAAAACCTCTCGACTCTGTTTGAAATCTCTCAGCCATTGACACTTTATTTTGTCTCATTTCTTTTTCTCAATCCCTTGACACTGAGTCCCAGCTCATTCTAGGATTTCTGTCTCACGTTGCCAGGAAGGTTTACACCCCTGGGAGTCATGTCCCACGTAGAGATGGGGAGGGCAGTAAGTTGGCTTGTTGTCTTGGCTGAGAGAGAAAGACATCTGAGCAACAAAAGAAGTTCTCTGGAGGTGACTTCAAATTAGGCCTAATTTTAAGTAGGCTTAGCCTATCCTTTGCGGGAATAAGTGTCATATGAACAAACCCCAAGATTGAGGGCTCAGCCTATTGCTTTGACTGTCCCCACTGCTTGTGAGAATACCAGGAATTCTCTGGATGGGGAAGTTGAATTTTCCCCTTTTTCACCATTCCCCCAAGTGGACTTTGCAAATACTTTTTTATTCAAAGCACTCAGATTTATAGGGGCCTCACTGGACAAACCTACAAAATCTCATGCCCTACTCAAGTTTCCATGTATTTAGAGTGTTCAATTTAACTGTCCACATAAGTTATATTAGGAAATGCACTCATCAAAATACAAATTTTGTACCAAATAAACATTTTTTGCTTTAGCATAGACCACATTTTGTTTATCCATTCATCTGTTGATGGGCACTTGGATTGTTTCCATCTTATGGCAATTGTGAAAAGGGGCATGAACATCGGTGTGCAAATGTCTGTTCATGTTACTGCTTTCAGCTCTTCTGGGTATATACTGAGTATTGGTACTGTCAGGTCATAGAACAACTCAATATTAAGTTTTCTGAGGAACCTCCCAACTGTTTCCTATAGAAGTTGTACTATTATACATTCCCACCAACACTGAATATGTATACGCATTTCTACACATCCTTCCCAATATTTGTAATTTTCTGTTTGTTTAATAGCAGCCATTCTTACAGGTGTGAGGTATTATTTCATTGTAATCTTGAGTTGCATTTTCCTTACAGCTAATGAAAATGAGAATCCCTTTATATGCTTTTTAGCCGTTTGTACTTGATTTTCAGAAAAATGTCTATGCATATCCTTTGCCCATTTTATAGTGGGATTGTTTATTCTTTTGTTGTTGAGTTGTATAATTTCTTTATGTATACATGATATCAAGCCTTTATCCAATATGTGGTTTTCAGATATTTTCTCTCATTGAGTTAGTGGCCTTTTCACATTTTTGAAAAAGTCCATTGAGGCACAGACACTGTTGCTTTTAGGGAATTCCTATTTATCAAGTTTCCTTTCGTTGCTTGTCTTTGGGTATTGGTTTAAGACGCTACCTCCTATTACTAGGTCTTGAAGATGTGCCCCTATATTTTCTTCTGAGAGTTTTATGGTACTCCTCTTATATTTAGGTCTTCCATCCATTTTTAATTAATTTTTTATAGAGTATGATTTAGGGGTCCTCTTTCATTCTTTTGGCCATATATATCCAGTGCTCTCATGCCCATTTATTGAAAAGACTCTTCTGTCCCAGTTAAGTGGATTTGGGGGGGTCTCATTGAAGATCAATTGATCATATATTTCATGATCTATCTCCATGCTCTGGATTCAGTTCCATTGGTCAGTACTTCTGTCTTTGTGCTAGTACCATGTTTTTTGAACATTGTGGCTTTATAGTAAGCTTTAAAGTCAGGTTGTGTTAGTCCTCCCACTTCACTCTTCCTTTTTTTTAGGATATCTTTAGTTACTTGGTGTCTCTTTCCCTTCCAAATTAAATTTGATAACTAGCTTTTGCAAGTCTTCAAACTAGGTTGTAGAAATTTTGATTGGTATTGCACTGAATCATTAGATCAGTTTGGGTAGAATTGGCTTCTTAAAAATGTTCAAACTTCCTATCCATGAGCATGGTATATCTTTCCATCTATTTATGTCTTCTTTGATTTCTTTTAGCAGTGTTTTTTTATTTTTCTGTCAAGTCCTTGACATCCCTGGTTAAGCTTACTCCTAGATACATGATTCTTTTCGTTGCTATTTTGAATGGAATTTTTTCCTTAATTCTCTCCTCAGTTAGGTCATTACTTGTATATAGAAACATTACTGATTTTGGTATGTTTGTATGTTGATTGATTTCCTTACATTGAGCCATGCTTGCATTCCTGGAACAAACCCCACTTGGTCATGATCTATAATTCTTTTAATATGTTGTTGGATTCGATTTACTAGTATCTTGTTGAGAATTTTTGCATCTATGTTCATTAGGGAGATTGGTCAGTAGTTTTCCTTTCTTATAGCATCTTTATCCAGATGGTATTATCCTTTTGGTATTAGCGTGATGTTAGATTCATAAACTGAATTAGGTAGCATTCCTTTTTTCCTCAGTTTTTTGGAAGAGTTTGAGCAGGATTGGTGTTAGTTCTTTTTGGAATGTTTGATAAAATTCCCATGATGATGTGTGGTCTTGGGCTTTTTTTGTAGGAAGCTTTTTGATGACTGATTGAATCTCTTTACTTGTAATTGGATTGTTGAGGTTTTCTATTTCTTCTTGAGTCAGTATAGGTAGTTCATCTTGTTTCTAGAAATTTGTCCATTTCATCTAAGTTGTCTAGTTTGTTGGTATATATGATTTTTAAAAAAAATTTTAGGACCCATGGTAACAAACCCACCTCTCATTTCTGATTTTGTTTATATGCATTCTTTCTCTTTTTTTCTTTGTTAGTCTAGTTAGGGATCCATGAATAATACTGGGTTTCTCAAAGAACCAACATTTTGGTTTTGTTGATTCTTTCTATTGTTTTTGTTCTCCAGTTTGTTTATTTCTGCTTTAATCTTTGTTATTTTTCTTCTTTTACTGGCTTTGGAGTTAGTTTGCTGTTATTTCTCTAATTTCCCCAAATAAACATGTAAGTCCTTGATTTTTGCTTGTTCTTCTTTTTTAAATACAGGCATTTAGGGCAATAAAATTCCCTACAGCCCTTGCTGTATCCCATAAATTCTGATATGTTGTATTCTCATTTTCCTTTGTCTCCAGATATTTAGCAGTTTCCCTAACAATTTCTTCTTTGACCCACTGATTATTTAAAAGTATATTGTTAAATCTCCATATATTTATGAAAGTTCTGGTTCTTTGGTGATTGTTAATGTCCAGCTTAATTCCACTGTGTTCAGAGAAAGTGCTTTGGATAATTTCAATCTTACTAAATTTGTAAAAACTTTATGTGTCCCAGCCTATGATCTATCCTGAAGAACATTCCATGAGCACTGGAGAAGATTGTATATTCTGGTATTTTGGGCTATAACAATCTATATATGTCTATTAGGTCTGTTTCATTTACCACATTGTTTAGGCTATTTCGTTGTTGATCGCCTGTCTTCTTGTTCATTCTACAGAGGAGGGTGGTCTTATAAAGTCTCCCACTGTTATTGTTGAAAGGACTGTATCTCCCTTCAGTTTTGCCAATATTTGCCTCATGTACCTTGGAGCTTCTTGATTGAGAAAATAAACATGTATGATTGTTATTTCTTCTTTGTCAGTTGTCCCTTTTATTAATATGTAGTGTCTTTCTTTGTCTTTTATGACATCTTTACATTTACAGTCTATGTTATCTGATATTACTATAGCTACTCCTACTTTCTTTTGGTTACATCTTGCATAGAACATCTTTTTCCATCCTTCCAGTTTCGATCTATTTGTATCCTTTGGTCTAAGATGTGTCTCTTTTAAACAACATAAAGATGGATCATATTTTTAAATCCATTCTGTTAATCTTTATCTTTTAGTTGGTGAATTTAGTCCACTAATGTTCAGAGTTACTGTAAAAGTAGTTCCTGAATCTACCATCTTATCCTTTAGTTTTCATTTGCCAGATATATTCTTTTCTCTCTCTCTCTTTTTATCCTTTGAATTACTCTTACTGGTACTCTTCAGTTCTGTGCCCTCCTCCAGACCTCCCTCTCCTGTCTTTTTTGTTTCAATCAATAGAACTCTGTCTAGTATTTCTTTTAGGGAAGGTCTCTTGTGGACCAGTTCTCTCAGTCTTTGTCTTTGAAGATTTTAATCTTTCTCTCATCCTTAAAGGATAGCTTGGCTGGATAAAGAATTTTTGGCTGGATTCCTTTCTTCAGGATCTTAAATGCATCACATCACTGCCTTCTTACCTCCATGGTGCCTGTTGAGTATTCTGAAGTCAGTCTTATATGGTTTCCCTTGTATGAGGCTATTGCTTTTCTCAAGCAGCTTTCAGGACTTTCTCCTTCTCTTTCCCATTTGACAGTCTGATTAGTATGAGTCTTGGAGTAGACCTATTTGGATTTATTCTATTTGGGGTCCATTAGGCCTCTTGATTTGCATATCTATGTCTTTTATAATGGTTAGGAAGTTTTCTCTGATTATCTCTTCAACTAACCTTCCCAGCCCTTTTCTCTCCTCTTCTCCTTCTGGGACAGCAGTGATTCTTATATATGCATGCCTTTTGTTGTCCATCATTTCCCTGAGATCCAGTTCCATTTTTTTCTATCTTTCTAGCCATTTGTTATTTTTTGTGCTCTTATTCAACTGTTCTGTCTTCTAGTTCACTTATTCCTTTTTCTCTCTCTTCAAATCAGGTGTTATGTGTCTCTAGTATATTTTTAATTTGGTCTACAATATCATTCACCTCTGTGATGTCTGCTGTTTTTCTATTTAACCTTTTACATTCTTCTGTATGCTCTTCTAGTGCCTTCTTGGTATCCTCTATTTCTTTATAAACATCCTTGAGTAGTTTTTCCATATTCTGTTTCCCCTCTAGCGTTTTGATTTGGTCATTTAGCTGAGCCATTTCTCCTTGGATCTTCATGTGCTTTGTGATATTTTGTTGTGTCTGGGGCATTTGATTATCTTAATAAGGTTATTTTGCAAGTTGATTTCCTTCACACATCTGAAGTTTTGTATGTACTTGGGTTTGCTTTCAGAGTCCCCTTTTGTACTTGGTTTGTCAGTAATTCCCCACCAAAGCAAGGCCTGGATTTCATGTAGAGGGTACAGTTCTATTTAAGAGTTAATTAAAAGCTTGGCAGAAAAGATGCATGGTTGCCTAAGCAACAGATCACCTACCAGTCTGGAAGACCTGCATTTGACTCCTGGCCCATCCACCAAAAAAATAAAAACAGGGCGGGCCACAGTGGCTCAGCAGGCAAGAATGCTCACCTGCCATGCCAGAGGACCCTGGTTCAATCCCCGGTGCCTACCAATGTAAAAAAAATAATAATAATAATAATAAAAACAGAAAAATAGTACTTGAAGCTCTGTTAAAATCTAGGTAGGAAAGGGATTCAGCGATTGATATCTTGCCTATCATGCAGGAGACCCAGGTTCGACTTTTGGCCCATGCACTAAGAAAAAAGAAAAAGAAAAGATGGTGACACATTTCTCAGCCCCATATCTCCACCCGTGGATTCCCAAGATCCACGGGACTCCATGGGTAAAGGGGTGAAGGACCAGGACCCCACAAGCCTCCCTCACTGACCAGCCATCAGGTTGCCTCTACTCTGCATCACCCCTCTTCTGTGTGGGGGAATCCCCTGGTCACCACTCAAACCAGCATCCATGGGGCCTGCTCAGGTGGAGAGTAGGCATTAAGGACCACCCAACAGTCCCATGCACAGGATAAGCACATCTGCTGTCCTCCAGACTCCCCATAGAACTCCTAGCTGTGGGACCCTGAGAAAAGACCTCCCAAGCCTGCTACAGGAGCTGGCTGGAGCGTACCACTCCATCAGGACCCATGCACCCCTACACACCACCCACCCCCGGTAAGCTTGCAGTTGAGGACACTCACCCCTCTCTCTATGTCCAGTCTTTCTGCTTTAACTGCAGTCCCAGTTGTTTATTATTTTTTCTTATTTTGTTCCTTGGAAATTGGGTGAAGTCAGCCACCCTACTCTGGCATCTTCTCAGAAGTGATTATTCAACTGGATTTTGAACAGGCATTTAATAGGGCCCATTACCTCTGCATCCTTAAAGTCTCTGATGGTGGAGCTAATATTCACAGTTGATCCTGGGATGTGGTACTGCTTTTGTTTACAATCTTTGCTTGGGGGTGAGAAAGAGGCAGTTTCAAGGGCTGCCACTTAGCTTTTCTCAGATATTACTCACAAGTTCTAAAACGTTATGAGGGTTTGCCACCTTCTAGGTATTCCTATCCCAATTATTCATATGGGGACTGAGGAAATAAGCATGGGTGAATGAACCATTGGACTTACTATAAAAACACTGGCCAAAATTCCATTTATCATCTGGTCTCGGTAAGCTCCTGTTCTAATTAAAAAACCATTATAGTTTTGATTATTTGTGACAATTCAGACCTCTTTCTCAAAATTTGCATAATTTCCTTTCACCAAAACCAGGCTTCCATTTCTGGCCGTGATAAGTAACAGGTACCAGATTTATCCTACTGTATTAAACAACTAGCAAACTGGGGAAAATATATGAAATAACAGTTTTCAGACATTGGACAATAAACAGCATAAGAGCGTGATCCCTGAGAGAAGGAAAATATATGAGGTGTGCCCTATAATTACCCTTGCTTACTGCTTGGAATGAGTTTCCAGGCTTTGGCTTAAGGAGCCTAAACAAAGCTAAGTGGTTTCACAAGGTTTCCAAGACGGAGTTTGGCATTCAGAGATGCCAAGGAAGCTAGAATTTATGGAACAACACATCAGAGTAGAGGAGACTTCATAGAAAAAGAGCTCTAGAAATCTGTGAAGAGACTTTGGATAAGTAATTTGTGACTGCATGTGAATACATTACTTATTGGCTGGAAAAAGAGTTAACTGAAAAAAGTAGGTAAAGTAATCTCCACAAGTGACCTTTTATTAATCTACCTTTTGGAGCTAGATGTATTTCTGTACTTAGTCATTGAAATAGTTGAAGAGAAAGGGCTCTTTGCTTATATCTCTATATCTAGAAGACAGTTTTAGATTATAACCATAATTCTATGGGCATTATGCCTGTATTTATTGCGGATAAGATTCATTCTTTATTTCACAACTTCTAAGCTGAGGTGACAGGATAAGAAGTAGAACTGGTAGGTTAATGAATTTATAAATACCTTTGTTAAATTAATAGAAAAGAAGCATCTTTGACATGGAATTGTCAAACCACCTCTGACTGAACAGTATTCATCAGGACTTTTAAGTTGGCTGCAGAGGGACAGAAGAAAGTGCAGGGGGAGGGATGTGTGAGGATGCGTTTCTATTTCCATTATGGATGTAAACATTGTATGTGTGCATCTCCTGGCTGTACATTGGAAAACATTGTTAAATAATTCAATGAAAACATACCTTCATACCAACATTTCAGTATAGATCTGATAATGAATTCTCTTAGATATGTTATACTTATTGTACTTTTGCTTTATATCTCCTTTTAAATTGAGCATTAAAGGAATGCAGTATTTGTGACTACCAATATCTATAGAGGCCTATTGCTATTTTTGTCATTTATGAAATTTTTGTCCCCAAGAAAGGCAGGAATACATGTTTTTCCTGAAAAAAAAAATAATAATCTCCACACCTCACATCAGGCAGCAAATATTAGTGTTTTTACCAGCCAGGGTTTGATCCCTCCTTCTAATGCATGGAGTATCAAGTAGAGTCCTTAGAAGGGTATTCATTAATAGTGGGGCCACATTAGGACTAGATTTAAGGTTGCCCTGGACCTGTGGTAACAGCTTAAAAGCAGGCATAGGAGGGATCAAACCAATTCCAAACTATTACCTATGTATGAAAACAAAATCCAGCAATATTTAAAGAAACAACATATCCATCACCCAACAGTATAATAGTCAGAATATCTAATACCTACCCAATCAAAATTACCAGATATGCAAAGAGGCAGGATGCATGACCAGCTCCACGCTGGTCCAAACTCAAGAAACATGGAGAAAAATCAATAACAAGAAGACTATTTGCATGTCTAGTATTTTTTTATTAGGTAGGTACTAGATTTTCTAAAGCTGTCATTCATGAGAGTGAATAACCATTAGCAGAGAAGGATATTAAGATGGCTCCTATTAATATACTCCATATGTTCTAGAAAGTAGAAGTAAGCATGAGCATGACAAGTAGAGAGATGGAAGGTATAACAGAAAGCAAAATTAAACTTTTAGGTGTGACAAATATAATGTCTGTAATGGCCCATGTATTAGATGGAATTAAAAACATATCCATGTTTAATGAAAACTATAAATCCACAAATCCCAGAAGCCCAGTAAGCTCCAAACTCAAGAAACATGAAGAGAACCCCATCAAAGTATATGATAATCAATTGACTGAAAAGCAATAATAATGAGAAAATCTTAAAAGCAGCCAGAGAAAAAAGACAACTATACAGAGGAACAAAGAATGGCTGAAGACTTCGTCAGGAGCCATGCAAGCCAGAAAACCGAAGAGCCAGATCTTAAAAAAGAAAGTTGCCAATCTAGAATTCTATGTCCAGCAAAAAAAGATCTTTCAAACATGAAGGCTGAATAAAGGCTTTCTCAGATAAACAAAAGATGAGAAAATTCATTGCCAACAGACCTGCACCATAAGAAATCATAATGGTAATTCTTTGGGCAGACGGAAAGCTATATTAGATGGATATTTGCATCTACACAAAGGAATACATACTAAAAACTGTAGCAGCCACTAGAAAGTGAAGAAAAGGAGAGTAGGAGTAGAAGGGAAGAATGGGAGAAGATAGCATAGTTAATAAGCCAATAGTGGGAATTAAATGGAACACTAAAAAATAATCCAAACAAAGACAGGAAAAGACGAAAGAAGGAAGAGACAAAGGATGGGACAAATAGGAAACAAGTGGTGAGATGTGAGATTTAAACACAATTATATCGGTAATCACAATAAATGTACAATTAAACTGGCAAATATCCACGGTTCTCTTGGGTAAGGATCAGAGGAATATTTTACTACAGTAATAGTGCAGTGTCCTTCCTCAAAGAGATCTAGCCTTCCTTTCAATCAGTGAGCTTTGGTCTGTGAACCGATTTAGATCTGGTACTGAGAGACTCCAGTTTTCTACTGTGGCTGACATTAGCCCTTTCTCCTTCTCTCTTTCTTTCTCTACATCTTTCTTTCTTTCTATCTTTCTTTCTTCCTTCTTGTCTGTCTTTTTTAACAAATCAAGCAATATCCTAGTCTTTTTGTCTGTGATCTGTTAATCATCACCACTAATCCATTTTGGTCAAAGCAACCTGGTTGCAATATGTCCTCCTTTTATGTGAGAATTAAGTACTCCCAACCAGCTTCTGCCATTCTAGAATCCATATTACCACTGACCTTAGGGAGTCCAGTTCGATGACAGCATCTCTCTGTTACCTCTCCTGGAGAGGAAAGTCACCACCAAACATCTCAAAGATGCTAATGCTCCCCACGACCACTGGTCACATTTCTTACTACTTTAGTGAAAGGGTTGTCTTCAGAGTATGAAGTTACATGTAAAAACTCTTGGGATGACATCTTTTATTCTAGTTTTATAATTAAGATTTCTGTATTCTAGATTTTAATGTTTTTATCCTTCCATTTCTATGGTTATAGAAATGTTCTTATTTGTGTGTGGTTAGTGGTGAGACTGTATAAAATTGTAAAAGTCCTTTCAGTTTCTGTTTGTTTCAATTAAGGAATGTACCTACATAAGATTAGAATTACAAGAGGACCTGAATAAGTAGGCCCTTACTGTTTCCTTATTTGAACCTGTTCTTTTTCCTATATTAGCTTCTACTTGCAGGCTATTGTTTTATTCTAAAATAAATAAATATGCAGTAGCATTGTCTAAAATTTTAGAATAAAATAAATTGGGGGCTATTTATTTTATTCTAAAATAAATAAATGTGCAGTAGCATTGTCTAAAAAAAA
>PVIY010054651.1:0-14128 GCA_004026745.1 Myrmecophaga tridactyla
ATTTTGGAGAAAGAGACTTCAGAGAGAGCAGAGAATGCTGCAGCACCACGAAGCAGAGAATCCACCAGCCAGAGACCTTTGGAGATGAAGAAGGAAAACGCCTCCCGGGGAGCTTCATGAAACAGGAAGCCAGGAGAAGAAGCTAGCAGAAGATGCCATATTCGCCATGTGCCCTTCCAGATGAGAGAGACGCCCTGACTGTGTTCGCCATGTGCCTTCTCACTTGAGAGAGAAACCCTGAACTTCATCGGCCTTCTTGAACCAAGGTATCTTTCCCTGGATACCTGTGACTGGACATTTCTATAGACTTGTTTTAATTGGGACATTTTCTCGGCCTTAGAACTGTACACTAGCAACTCATTAAATTCTCCCTTTTAAAAGCCGTTCCGTTTCTGGTATATTGCATTCCGGCAGCTAGCAAACTAGAACACCACCCTCCCCCTCTCTGCGTGGGACATGACTCCCAGGGGTGTGGACCTTCCTGGCAACGTGGGATAGAGATCCTGGAATGAGCTGAGACTCAGCATCAAGGGATTGAGAGAACCTTCTCGACCAAAGGGGGAAGAGTGAAATGAGACTAAGTGCCAATGGCTGAGAGATTCCAAAACAGAGTCGAGAGGTTATCCTGGAGGTTATTCTTATGCATTAAGTAGATATCACCTTGTTGTTCAAGATGTAGCAGAGAGGCTGGAGGGAACTGCCTGAAAATGTAGAGCTGTGTTCCAGTAGCCATGTTTCTTGATGATGATTGAACAATGATATAGTTTCACAATGAGACTCTGTGAACGTGAAAACCTTGTGTCTGATGCTCCTTTTAGCTACTATATCAACAGAAGAGTAGAACATATGGAATAAAAATAAATAATAGGGGGAACAAGTGTTAAAATAAATTCAGCTTGAAATGCAAGTGGTAAATGAAAGCAAGGGGTAAGGGGTATGGTATGTATAATCTTTTTTTCTCTATTATCATTTTATTTCTTTTTCTGTTGTCTTTTTATTTCTTTTTCTAAATCGATGCAAATGTTTTAAGAAATGATGAATATGCAACTATGTGCTAATATTAAGAATTACTGATTGTATATGTAGAATGGAATGATATCTTAATGTTTTTTTGTTAATTTTTTTTAATTAATAAAAAAAGTTAAAAAAAAAAGAATCAAATACCTAGGAATGAATTTAACTAGGGACATAAAGGACTTGTACACAGAAAACTACATAACATTGCTAAAAGAAATCAAAGGAGATCTAAATAGGTAGACAGTCCCTGCTAATGGATAGGAAGGCTAAATATAGTTAAGATGTCAGTTCTCCCCAAATTGATTTACAGATTCAACATAGAACCAATCAAAATTCCAACAACCTACTTTGAAAATCTGGAAAAGCTAACTACCAAATTCATCTGGAAGGGAAAGAAACCCCAAATAGCTAAAAGTATCCTACAAAAGAAGAATGAAGTGGGAGGATTAATACTCCCTGACTTTAAAACCTATTATAAAGCCACAATGGTCAAAACAGCATGATACTGTCACAAAGACAGAAGCATTGACCAATGCAATCAAATCAAGAGTGTAGAAATAGACCACCAAATCTATGGACAACTATGATTTTTGACAAGGCCCCCAAATCATCTGAACTGGGAGAAAATAATCTTTTCAATAATTGGTCATGGAAGAACTGGATTTCAATAGCCAAGAGAATGAAAGAGGACCCTTATCTCACACCCTACACAAAAATTAACCCAAAGTGGATCAAACACCTAAATATAAGAACTAGCACCATAAAGTCTCTACAAGAAAATGTAGGGAAACATCTTCAAGACCTAGTAATAGGAGGTAGCTTCCTAAACTTTACAACCAAAGCTCAAGCAACAAAAGAAAAAATAGATAAATGGGAACTCCTCAAGATCAAATGCTTCTACACTTCAAAAGACTTTGTCAAAAAGGTAAAGAGGCAGCCAACTCAGAGGGAGAAAATATTTGGAAATCACATATCAGGCAAAGGTTTGATTTCCTGTATATACAAAGAAATCATACAACTCAACAACAAAAGAACAAACAACCCAATTATAAAACGGCCTATATAAATAGGCATTTTTTCGGAAGAGCAAATACAAATGGCTCAAAAGTACATGAAGAGATGCTCATTTTCACTGGCTTTAAGGGAAATGCAGATCAAGACTACAAGGAGATACCACCTCACACCTATAAGAATGGCTACTATTAAACAAACAGAAAACTATAAATCACGGAGAGGATGTGGAGAAACTGGGACACTTATGCACTGCTGATGGGAATGTATAATGGTGGGAATGTATAATGGTGCAGCCACTACGGAAGACTGTTTGGTGGTTCCTTAGGAAACTAAATATCGAGTTGCCCTATGACCCAGCAATAGCACTACTTGGTATATACCCAGAAGAGCTGAAAGCAATGACACAAATGGACATTTGCACACCAATGTTCATAGCAGCCAAAGATGGAAACAAACCAAATGCCAGCCGAGTAGATCAACAAAATGTGGTAAATACATACAATAGAATATTATGCAGCAGTAAGACAAAATGATGTACTGTACTGAAGCACATGACAAGGTGGATGAGCCTTGAGGTCATAATGCTGAGTGAAACTAGCCAGTCACAAAATATAGATACTGTATGATCCCACTTTTAGACCAGCATAAAAGTATAATCAGAGGCTTATAATACAGTATATAGGGGACATAGAGATATATAGACGCTAGAGATGGATGAACTGTTAGCAATGTAAGGGAACAGCTAGGAGTGAAGGTGATTCTCTAGTGGGTCTAGAAGTAATATCATCATATTGAAGATGAATAAGATTGAAAGGGGTGTATAGACCTATGTGTCCCACTGACTCACAGTAGAAATATGAATGAGTTCTTGTGAGAATTACTTCAAAGATATGATTCTTGTATCAAGAGTGTATAAATTCAGGGTACAGGGAGAAAACTAATATTGCATGCTATGAACTATGTTCAAAAGGAAACCATCAACATTCATTACCACAGCAACAGCAGAGGTAATTAATGGGGTGAGGGACAAGAGTTAAGAGGAGGTTTCGATTTCCTATTTGGTGAGGGTATGTTACTGGTTTTCTGTCTCCTGGGAACAATGAAATTATCTAAAATTGAGAATGTTGATGGACTGTGGACTTTGAGCCCTCTAAATGATGCCTGATGTATGCAGGTGGCTGAAGGATGCACCGACAGAGAAGAAAATTGGCGAACGATGGTGTGTACTTATGAACGAAGGTTGTGCTGCTACAGAAAGGAACAATGTCGTGAGGCATGCAACGATGTGAATGAACATGTGGGACATGGTGAGACAAAATAAGCCAGAAAACAACAATGGTATGGTCACTTTTAGAAAATGCTTTTAAGAAAACAGGGGCCTAGATTGTAAGCTTTTAGAGCAGACACATTAAATTCAGAGTGGTGATTATTATTTCTGGATTTTGAGAAGCTGTTTTATATATATAACCTGAGATTTAGAGATAAGAACAAAGCCGAACAGGTTGAGGTTAAAGTAATTCAGAACATAGGGTTAAGGAGGGCAGTGTCTATATTTTAGAACCACACATACTCTTTGAGACCAATGGAAGAAAGATTTATTTGATCTGGAACTGAAATTTTCTATACTGCATAATCTAATTTAACCTATTTGTATAGCTCAATTGAACAACTGAAACACAGAGTGCACAGAATAAGAAAGAGGTCCTTTAATCCTATATAGAATATTGTAATGCCTGGAAACATTCTAGAATATATTAAGCAGATAATCAAAATGTATTGGCAAAGTCCCCTGAGGGAGGGTAGAAAGAATATGGAACTATTAAACCTTACCATCAGGGAATCCCCTGATACTGTTTCAAACTTTAGGGACACCCAAATCAATAGCCATGCCCTCCATCATGAGGCTTACTCATGTGAAGCTTATGTAGGTAGTGGAGAAGCTTAGACTACCTAGAGGCATGCCTAAGAGTTGCTTCTGGAGGACCTCTGTTGTTGCTCAGATGTGGCCTCAGCCTCCCAAGCCCAACTGTGCAAGTGAAATCATTGCCCTTGCCCCTACGTGGGACATGACATCCAGAGGTGAAAATTTCCCTGGCGACATGGGAGATAACTCCCAGGGATGAATCCAGACCTGGCACCATGGGATCAACAATTACATCCTGACCAAAAGGGGGAAAAGAAGTATAAAAAATTAATAAAGTATCTGGCAGAGAGTTCAAATAGAGTCGAGAGGCTGGAGGTTGCTCTTACACAAGCTTCAGGTAGACCTTGCTACCTATCATAACCTGCCAACTCCAAACCAGGACCATTCCAGCCAATCCTAAAGAACACTTAGGGCAATATATAAGATTCCACAAGGGTTCCAAGCACTAGAGTAACTTTCCAGAAACCTACAACCATCAGATGGGTCCCTGGTCCAGATAAGTCCTGAAACCTAGCCTAGCCTCTCCAGACTATCATATAGTTTCATCTCCTTATCCCATATTAATGACCAACACTTCCAATATCAAAAATTTAGTTTGCCATAGCCCAAACAACCCCAAAGAGAGGTATGGAAAGATCAAAGGTGATGGTGGAATTATACATAAAAGATAGGATTTAGCAAATGAATATGAATGCTGTAACATTAAATTGATTACTCTTTTAGTCTCCAGTATTTTAGAGCAGCTAGAAGTAAAATTGTGAAATTGCAATCCAAGTCAAAGTCTGAAATATGTTCTATAACTAACCATCGTGCTATGCTTTGAAATTTATAACTTTTTTGTATATATGCTGTTGTTCACACAAAAAGAAGGAAAAAATAGTCGATTGTGATATAAAAATGTATTTAAGCCCTCCAGTTTCCTATATTCTAGAGCAGCTAGAAGGATAAATACGAGA
The DNA here is from genome assembly GCA_004026745.1 of Myrmecophaga tridactyla. Taxonomy (NCBI): domain Eukaryota; kingdom Metazoa; phylum Chordata; class Mammalia; order Pilosa; family Myrmecophagidae; genus Myrmecophaga; species Myrmecophaga tridactyla. The sequence goes on from PVIY010054651.1 coordinate 4,912, forward strand.
GGATCATATGGTAGCCCATGACAAACTCTGGGATCTATCCTATAACCACTCTTCGAAGAGTGGTTTGAAAACTATTGCTTTTTTATTTCTTTGCTTTGTATATGCATTATATTAAACAACATAAAAAGTTAAAAAAAAAAAACTGGAAAATAAAACCCAAAAAGTAACAGATTCTGCTAGTCTGCCTAGGTTCAAATCCTAACTCTGCTACTTACTAGCTAGGTGTCCTTGGATAAAATATTTAAGCCGTATGCTTTTGTTCTCTTAGCTGTAAAATGGGAATAATAGTACCTACCTTTTGGGGTTGTCATGATTAAATAGTATTTGTAAAACACCTAGAACAGGGTCTGCCAGAGTTTGACATATAGTAAAAGTACTATGTGTTTGTTAAATAAAAGAAAAATAACGTATCTCTGAAATTAAAAAGAAAGTCACTAGAAAATATGATTTCCTCAACACATTATTTAGTAATATATGTTAAATAAAAGGAATAATGTAAATGAAGTCATGGGATTGCCAGAAAAACACTTAGTATCATGAAGAAAATATTATACATTTTTCATTCTTTTAGCAAGTTAACAGCAAAAGCTTTGAAGAATTTATGTTGCTTACCTCTAATGATAAAAACTGTAAGATTGCTTCTTTGGGTAGATCCACCTGTCAATACACAGAAATGTGCATCACCAATCAGGCAGCTCTAGGCTGCACATACTGACTTGTGACTATGGTGTCATTTCGGATGGTGCAGCATGAATAGGACTGGCAGAATCTCAGACACCATTGTGCTATAGAACAAACTTGAACTGTGCAGTGATAAGATCTCAGCACTGATGAACTGTAAGCATTAGAAACTACAACCCCAAAGTCTAACACTGCTACATGTACTCAGTGTAGGCTTAGTGAGGCAAAGGCCTAAAACATTTAGAAAAATAAGGATTTTTGTTTTCATTTACTCCTCTCTATCAGAGAAAGAAAGCAGGAGAAACAAAAAGGGGGAAAAAGCCCCCCAATTTTCTCCCCAGAATTTTACAGGTCTAGATTACATGTGGTTTACATTACGAGGCCTGCATCAAATATTGTTGGCACTGAGCAAAAAAGTCCTAAATTCTCAGGAAACTATTTTCATAATGTGGACAGAAGCCATCCTCAAAACATTAAAAGAAAGTGACTTACAGCCAGAATTTCGATTTCACTGCTTTTCTGATGTAAGTTGGCAAGGGAGGTCTGAAGTCGGGTTTGTACCTAACAATAAGAAAATGAAATTCAGAACACATCAAACCATGCCATCTTTTCTTGCACCTTATCTTCTATTCCGCGGAACAATCACAGAGTGACAAACCAAAGCTTAGAAGAGTATTTCAAATATTATCTAAAGATCTGCTCTTAATCCATCTCAGAAAGATGGATGGCCAGCCCACTAAGATTTTAGGTAAAGTAAGATTTTATAACCTATCTTGATCATTTGTTTAGTAATACTCCTTATTGCTTATTTCTTTATAATTTTGAAATCATACCTAATAAAGGCTTAGTACAGTGAAATAGTATACTCTGAAGTAGGGCAGTTTTTGTACTAAGCCAAATTTTGTAAAAGGGGCAGGTGACTCAACAAATGAGAATATGGAAATGAAATATGTTAGGTGATGAAAACAGTAGGAAGACATGAAACATCCTAATATCCTAAGAACAGATAGAAGCATTTGTAAAAATTAGGTACCTGATCTTCTGTATTTCAATCTAATTACATTTCTAAATGTGCTGGTTTGAAATGATGTATGTACCCTAGAAAAGCAGTGTTTTAATCCTAATCCCATTTCGTAAAAGCAGCCATTTCTTCTAATCCCTATTCAGTATTGTATGTGTGAAACTGTAATTAGATCATCTCCCTGGAAATGTGATTTAATCAACAGTGGTGGTTAAACTGGATTAGGTAGAGGCATGTCTCCACCCATTCGGGTGGGTCTTTATTAGTTTCTGAAGTCCTATAAAAGAAGAAACATTTTGGAGAATGGGAGATCCAAAGGGAGCAGAGCAGAACAATATAGCCACGAGAAGCAGAGTCCACCAGCCAGCAACCTTTGAAGATGAAGAGGGAAAATGTCTCCCACGGAGCTTCATGAAACAGGAAGCCAGGAGGAGAAGCTAGCAGATGATGCCGTGTTTGCCACGTGCCCTTCCAGATGAGAGAGGAACCCTGACCGTATTTGCCATGTGCCTTTCCAGATGAGAGAGAAACTCTGACTGTGTTGGCCATGTGCCTTCTCACTTGAGAGAGAAAAGGCCTCTCTCATAGGCCTTCATCAGCCTTCTTGAACCAAGATATCTTTCCCTGGATGCCTTAGATTGGACATTTCTATAGACTTGTTTTAATTGGGACATTTTCTCAGCCTTGGAATTATGAAGTAGCATTTGATTAAATTCTTCTCTTTAAAAGCCATTCCATTTCTGGTATATTGCACTGCGGCAGCTAGCAAACTAGAACACTAAATAATGAGCATTGTCTAATATTTGCCCTCTTCCTAAATGAGGCCAGTGTCCCGACTGCTTATCAAGCATTGTATCACCTTTACTAGTGTTCCTCCGTGAAGCCTTTCTTGTTCACTGAGGCAAACAGTGACCTCTATCTTTCCCATCTGTCCATAGCGCAGTCTAACATTCACATTCAATATATTTAATTTAGCATTCTATTACTTATTTTGTCCTACTGTTCTTCAATTATATAATGTATATACCTCTAAGGTTATAAACTCTGAGGACTGGATCCAGGTCATGTGTCTATTATATTTCACACAGCATTCAGCACAGCATACTGCAGATATTAAAAACATGTACGGAATGAGAAACTAGCCTCAAGTCTGTGATGGACCTCTTCTGCTTTGTTATTTAAAATAAAACCAGGCAAAACCCAGTCTGCCATTAGAGCCAGAGTAGAAAGTTTTGTTAGCTTCATTACATTCTGACAAACAGTTTGTAAGTTCAAGGTGCTCACAAAGCACACTGATGCCTCTTTGAAGAAATGGGGTCAGAATCTTGACACTAGAGAAAGGCTTTGTGTTGATGAGAAGCCACCAAGTTAGGGAAGTGAGAAGAGAAAGATTTCCAGAAAATGCCATGTTTCTTATTTTCTTTTTTGGGTTTCTTTCTCCTACGTAGTTCACATTAGGAAGCCAAAGAAAGCTTGCCCGTGTACCTGAGTCTCGTATCGCCTCCTCGTGCTGGCTGACAGCTTCTCTGGGGCTATCACACTCACATTGGGAATGACTGTTGCTCCATGGATTTCAAACAAGCCTGAAACAAAGAGTTTCAGAGTTTATGGCCTGACCTGATCCCGGCTTTTTATAACATGCCACAGAGAGATGGCAGAATCACACTGCTATGATTCTAAGGGCCAGATGACCCCTGGGCCTTGTTTTCTATCTCTGCAACCACCAGCGCTTGACCAGGAGGAGCCCAGAACCCCACTCCCAGGAATTCTGATGCCTCTGTCAAGACTACCAGCTTCCTCTCCCTGACTCAGAGGATAGGGTGATGAAGGTATAGGGAGGCAATACGAGTCACCAAAACCTCATGGACCTAAGAAAATGAAGCTTAAGATCTCATAAACTCTAAGACTGCTTTCTCAAGGAATTTCAAAACACTTATCTTCAATCTTCTCTATTGGAAAAATTTCTAGGAAAATTATTCACATTCAATTTATACAATAAACTGAATCAAAGGAAGATTAAGCATTTGTAAAAATAGGACATTAAGACAGAGATAGACCAAGGCTCAGAAGAGTGACCTAACTCCTAGTTGTTTTACCACATTCTAGGACATGGTTTTCAAAGCATGAGGATAAATTTGGGACAATTGATTGGCTTAATTACTGTTACTTTAAAAATGTCTTGCCAATGAAACAAGGAGTTAGTCACAGTAGTAACCGCTTAGAGCAAGCATACATAAGGAACACAACACATTATTATGTTTGGATTATAATTAGTTGTTATACCTGAAGCATTAGAAAATGACCCCTTCGGATTTTGTACTGCAAGATTATCGGAAGCGTCTCTAAAAATAAGCAAACAAAAACAATTAGGAAATGGGCAATAGGGCAAAAGCAACACAGACAACTTTCAGCAAGTCACAATTACAGTGAGCCACTTTTTATATTAAATACAGAAATAAGTTCTCGGTTATTAGGGGAAAAACAAAAACATAACAAAAATTTTGTACTTAGGATTTGTGTCAAGAGCAAGTAAAAAGGTTATACAAGATATCATTTTGAGTGAACTAATACCGATAGGAAACATTCTGATTTATTCAGCTGGGTTTGAAATCCTGGCTCCACACAAGAAGCTAACTTCAATGAAATATAATGGGCATTCTTCCTGCTCCCTTCACAATACAAGGAAACATTAGCAACACATGCCCCACCTTCATTACAGTGGCAAGCATTGGGACCACTCACAGGACAACATTTGGTAAACAAGGATATTTTTTCAAAAGCTCTGGATGGATGTTCTTACAAATGCTGTGATTTAATTTAAGCCTGAGACACACAATAACACTGTATCTTGAGAATACAGGGAAATAACTTTTCACATCAAGGAAAGATTTTGAAACTTTTCCTGCTAAAACTAATTCCCACCTAGCCTTTTAAGTGTTTGAATAGTATTCATTTGTACTCTCTACTAATTAGTTGACTTTTTTTTCCTAAACTTTTGTCTTTGATTTGGGTCCATGGTTCTAATTCCTGGTGACTTCTAGAACATTACATTTCCTTAGAAAAAGTCTAATGGTGAATATATTCAAGCTAGGGGCAAATGGGAAGAGGCAGGGAAGGGAGAAGAAAGCAGAACTTATAGTCAGGATTTTTCAATCTAAGGACTATTGCTATTTATTGGGGTGGGTGGGGTGGGGGGCTGATCTGTGCTCTGTAGAATGTTTAGCCACATTCTGGCTTCTATCCACTAGAAACCGGTAGCAACCCCACCCCCTGCCCCCCAGCTGTGACAACCAAAAAATGTCTCCAGACTTTGCCAAATAATCCATAGGCTGGAGGTGGGGTTGTGTACGAAATTGTTGCTGGCTGAAAATCACTGTTATAAGTAAAAAAGTGTTGCATTTTCTGATTATGAACCTTTATGCACACATTGTAAATATACAGCAAAGCTTAAAGAATATAATCAAGATCCCTTGTAGTCCCATAATCAGAAGTAACTACAACTAAAAATTGGTAGAAGCTTCCAGACATTTTTCTATGCATGGGCTGTATATTTTAGTTAAAAACAAAAATGAGATAACACCATACATTTATTTGTGGACATCCTTCCATGTCATTCAACTTAGCTTTCCTAAAATCATAATTTTAAAGGCTGTACATATTTCACTCTATTTACCATAATCTAAGCAATCTTCTCTCAATGGATATTTTGATATCATAAGCCAGAGATTCTAAAAGTGTGTCCAGGTGAGGCAGTCAGATAGGGAAGGAAGGAAGTAGAAGTGACACTAAGACCCATAACAATATGTTCTTTTGAGTGCTTGCACACCTGGCACACCTAGCCCTTACAAAGGTTAGAGCCTGAAAAGAACCAAAGAAAAGTGCAGCTCATCAATCCCTTATTAGCATAGCCAGAGGGGGAAGGGCCCCTCCAAGTCCTTATAATGCAAGGATCCTGACCTCAGAGGGCTACTTCTCCTTTGAAGAATGCCCATGCTCACCTCCTTTGAGTGTGCACTTTCGCTATGCATTAAAATTTTTGGCTGTACACACTGACTAGTCCTTGAATTCTTTCCAACGGCTGAGTCAAGAACCGTCATGGCATTAGCTCCTGGTTGAGGTTTTGACCTCACCAAGAATTCTGGGGCTCGCAAGCATGACATGGACCCCTAGAGGTTCTTACAGGGGATCCTCAAGGTCAAAACTATTTTCATAATAATCCTAAAACATTGCTTGTCTTTTTACTCTCATCTTCTCACAAGTATGCGATGGAGCTTTCCAGAAACTACATGATGTGTGACCTCTTGACAGACTGAATGCAGAAGAGGAATGAGAATTGAATTGTCTTCTATTATGGCATTACAATAATTACAAAAATGTAAAACACTGCATGAAAGAGGTTGCAAAAATGTGAAACAATGCTGCTTTTCTTATCAAGTTTTTTGCTTGGGAAAATAGTTATTTTTCATTAAAAGTATATTATTTAGATTAACATGTAATGGGTTTATTATTGTTATTTCTAAACTGAAAAATGTTTCAGTTTAAATTTTAATATAGAAAATATTGATGGATATAACTCACATAAACAAAAACTCTTTGGGGTCCTTAATAATTTTTAAGGGTGAAAAGGAGTTCTGAGACCCCAAAGTTTGAGAACCACTGTTTTAAACAATGCCTTGATATCTTTGTAGGTATCTCTATGGAAAACTTTTTAGTATAAATTCCTGAAAGCAGAATTGCTGGGTCAAATTTTTTTACTTTTATTTTTAATTTTAAGTCTTTTAACTTATTTTGCTAAATTACCAGTGGACAGTTGAACTAATTTACACTCCCAGCATGACTATATAAGAACTTTTCCCAGAACATATATCTTTCAAATTACACTGACAAAAGATGAACCCAAATTCATTAATTAGCAGACAGAATAAGATTTGGCAGGTAGACTTTGGCTCCTTAGTCCTTTCAGAACAGAAGAAAATTCTTTGAGCTGTTACAATGAACAAATGTTGAAAGGGAGATTATGATTACTCTCACATAAAGGGTCATACAATTAAAGTGCTGGTCAAATTATTTGGAAGAAATACAGTGGTTCATTAAAAGTTGTCCTGACTTATCTTTATTTTTCCGAAGAATCAAACAGACTTTTAAATTAATATGTGCACGTTCTATATGGGTAGTTCACACCTGATGTTCTGGGCTTTCGTTTACTAACTTACCTGATATTCCTTTCGTCACTGACTTTAGTCTTCAGTTTCTGTATCATGTGGTCCACAAGATCAGACTCCAGCACACGTTTCTCTGTTTGCCTTTCCTTCTCAAAAGATTTAACCTTAAAAATAAATGAAACAGGAGCCATTTTCTCTTTCCTTTCGCTGGCTCCCCAGGTGGGAGCTATTTTCAGGCTCTCACCTGCTTTCTCTCTTTCACTCTCCCACGTATCTTCTTCCTGATCCCTCACCCCAATAAAACTGTTAAGCTTTGACTCAAGCGCGCACACACACAAAAACAGATCCATCAGAGGTTTCTGAAGCCAAAAATCTGGATCAGAGTACCACAAATCAATAGTATAGACCAGTGTTCTCAACCTGGGGCAACTTTGCCTCCCAGGGGTGACTTTGGCTAAACATTGCCATTAGGCAATGTTTAGAAACATTTTTGGTTGTCACAACTGTGGGGTGGGGGAGTGCTACAGGTATCTAGAGAATAGAGGCCAGGGATGCTGTTAAACGTCCTACAATGAACCAGGAAAATCTCCCATAACAAAGAATTATCTGACCCAAAATGTCAGAAGTCTAGATTAGAAAAGTTTACTACAGATGATAGAATTAAAAAAGAAAAGGCAAGATGATACAATTCCCATTTCATTTGATTTGCTCACATATTCTTCCCTTAAATATCCTCTGGTCAGTAGTAAGGTTTCTGAAATCTTGGTATTATCTATAAATTCTTCTGCTTTCTCAACTCAAGTCTTGTCATCCTACTTTTGTGGTACATGCTCTTTAATCTTCACTCCATGGCCAGTGTCAGCCCTTGGCCTGGGCTACAATATTTTTCACACTGCTGTCCCTGTCTTCAGTTTTACTCACTCTACCCATGTTACACATCCCTGCAGATTAATTTTTCTCAAATATAACAATGATGTCCCCTTTTGTCTAAAATCTTCAGTGGCTCCTCACTAGCTACCGATTCCTTGGTTGGGCATTTAGGCTCTCTATGATCTCATTATAACCATGTTCTCCTGCCCAAGTACCCTTCTTTATAACCCTTCCGCCTTACCCAACATGTAGACTATTCAGAGGAGTGCCAGAATAGTTCTCTGCTGGCCTGGCTCTTTCTCTGGGACTACTTTCACCTTTGCTATTCCTTTTAGGCAATTACCTGTATCCTGCCCATCTATGAGCGTGCAGCATAAATCCCATCACTACCCTGAAGACTTTCCTGCTACCTCTAAAGGATCTCCTAGGCTAATGAACCCCCAAAGCATTTTATCTATAGGACCTCCATGACACTTAGCATTTTCTAGCTTATAATCATTCATAAACATCCTAGGTTCTCTACCCTACAAACAAAGCGAGCCCTACAGGTGGCCCAGTTTACTGTGCTGAGGCAGTTGCCAGACCACAGTGCAGAGCTGGAGAACTGAAACAGAGCCCAGGGGTGCCGATGAGTAGAGGAAACAGATTAGAGTTTAGATAGGCCAAGAAGACTAGAAATTGTAGGGGAGCGGACCAAACAGGAGAGTGTTAAATACTCTCAGAGAAAGAAAGATTTCTGAAGCTCTGCAGAAGAGTTCATTCAAGTCTTGCTGAGTATTGTTTTGTGCATGGGTGGGAAAAAAACTACATGATGCTGGGGGAACAACCTCCAGTAAAGTGTAGGTAGAATAATTTCTGGAAGTCACAGGACTGGGAGAAACCTTGTGATACCCAGGACACTGGGTATTACAAAGTATTACAAAGTAGTGGGGCTAAATTAGCCATAGCCTAAAGGCTACCCTGGATCTGCCCTCACAAAGTTTAAAATCAAGCCTAGAAAAGATCAAAACAGAATGAAGCCCAATAGTATTTACAGGAATATAGAAAATCCGGCATCCAAAAATGCAAAACTCACAATGGACAACAACCAATGAAAAATTACTGGGCATGCAAAGAGGCAGAAAAATATGATTTATAACCAGGATATATACAATTGATAGAAACAGCCCTGGAAGTGTCAGAGATGATGGAACAGGTGGACAAGGAACTAAAAAGGACTATTATAAATATTATAATGTAAAGGAATTAAAACCATGATGAGGAAAAGGAGAAAGAGAGGGAACGGCTCGATGGAGCAGTTAGAAAACTAATATTTATTGATTGGTTTGCCGTCTTAGATGCGTGTGGTTCATGGTGTCCCAAAACAATTACAACAGTAACATCAACGGTCACAGAGCACCATCAGATATAATAATAATGCCCACATTTGAAATAGTATGAAAATCACCAAAATGTGATACAAAAAAAATCAGGCTTCCCTATT